>AWOL01S0033087.1:46205-62127 GCA_000715115.1 Nicotiana otophora
CAAGTAGCACACATCCATATGCAATAGCTAGGGGTAATTTCCCCTCACAAAATTAGACAGGAGATTTACCTCGCTCCGAAATTCCATAACCGGCTCCAAAGCCCTCTAACACCTCAAAACGATGCCCGTCACTCCAAAACTAGTCAATTAAGATGCAACCCAATCAAAATGTACTCTAATACTCATAATTAATCAATTTATAGCAATTTCCAACTCCGCTCGAAAAGTCGATAAAAGTCACCCTCGGGCCCACGTGCCCGGGTTCCGAAAATATTCTAAGATAAGCACTACCCATAGCATTACGAGCTCAAATATATAATCTATTCTCAATTTCATGCCCAAATTCGTGGTCAAAATCTAAAAATATAATTTCTAGGTTTTCTACCAAAAATCCTATAATTTCTACTAATTTTCAAGTCTAAATCCTTATATAATCCAAGTATTTAACTTGGAATATGTGGGAATTACTTACCTTGACATAGATGACGAAAATCTCTTCTTGAAGTTCTCCAAAATTGCCCCAACCAAGTGAGAAATGGGGGAAAATGAGCCAAGTCCTGTTCTTAAATCAATCTGCCCAGCGATATTTTTGCACCTGCGGAATAGTAGCCGCACATGCGGCATCGCTTCTGCGACCACGCCTCTTCTTATGCGGAACTCACCCCAAACACAACGCCTCTCACCTGCGTAAAGACCCCCGCTTTTGCGACATCGCAGGTGTGACTTCCTTCCGCTCATGCGCCTTCTTCCGCTTCTGCGCCCCACGCTTCGCTTCTGCGCTTGGACAGATGCGGCCAAAACTCCGCACCTGCGGTCCTTCTCCTGGATGACTTTCTCCGCTTCTGTGACCCCTGGGCCGCTTCTGCGGCCAAAACCTCAACCTCGCAGGTGCGGTTACACCAGGTGACAGCAGCTTCAGCATTTCATAAGGCCAAATTCGATCTGTTAACCATCCGGAATCCACCCGAGGCCCTCGGGACCTCAACCAAATATACCAACACATCCCGAAACACATTACGAACTTAGTCGAGTCTTTAAATCACATCAAACAATGCTAAAAATATGAATCACCCTCCAATTCAAACTTAATGAACTTGAAACTTCAAACTTCTACAATCGATGCCGAAACCTATCAAATCACGTCCGATTGACCTCAAATTTCGCACACAAGTCACATTTGACATTACGGACCTATTCCAACTTATGAAATCAAAATACGACCCCTATATCAAAAAGTCCACTCCATATCAAACTTCCCAAAAACCTTCAAATTTCAACTTTCGCCAAAGACCTCAAAATGACCTACGGACCTCTAAATCCATATCCGGACGCGCTCCCAATACCAGAATCACCATACGGAGCTATTCCCAGACTCAGAATCCCAAACGAACATTGATAACATTGAAATGCACTTCATCTCAATTCTATGTAATTCTTCCAAAATGCCAACTTCCATAATAGGCGCTGAAACGCTCCTGGGTCATCCGAAACCCGCTCCGAACATACGCCCAAGTCCAAAATCATCATACAAACCTATTGGAACCTTCAAATTCTGAGGCTGTTTACTCAAAAGTCACACTTTAGTCAATCTTTCCAACTTGAGGCTTTCGAAATTAGAATTTTCTTTCCAAATCAACTCCGAACTTCCCAAAATTAAATTCCGATCACGCGTACAAGTCATAATACCTGAAGTGAAGTTGATCATGGACCCAAACCGTCGAACGATGCACTAAAGCTCAAAACGACCGGTGAGTTTAAGTTCAGAAATTCATCCTATTTTCCATTTTTTGACGGATTGGAGCTTGGGATGAGGCAAAATTTGGGAGATTTTCAGAGAAAACAACGGGGTAAGTGTTCTTGACTCAATATTGGTTAAATAACCCAAATCCAAGGTTGTTTTTAACATTTAATCGATGAATTAAGTTGGAAAAATTGTGAAAACCCTCTTGATTCCATTTAAGATTTGGAGGTCGAGTTGTTATCGGAATTGAATAAAATTGGTATGGTTGAACTCGTATCGGAATGGGAATTAATATTTTGTAACTTTTGTCGGGTTCCGAGATGTGGTCCTCACGAGCGAATTTTGGGTTAAATTTCGGATTTTTGTAGAAAAATTTGTATTTTCATATGAAATTTATTCCTACAATTTATATTGATTGAATCTAATTAATTATGACTAGATTCGAGCTGATCGGAGTCAGAAAATCGAGGAAAGGGAATACTACTTAACTGATTAAGCGTAGTTTGAGATAAGTATCTTGCCTAACCTTGTGTGGGGGAACTACCCCTTAGGATTTGAGTCATCTATACGGATTGTAGTCTGTGTACGCGAGGTGGCGAGTGCGTGCTCAAACTTATTTGTGGAAAGTTGGTATTTTAGGATTCTTATATTCACCGTGTATGATGTTGTTCTTGATACGCTTGAATTCCTATTTGTTAGTTTCACCTTTACATGCTTTGATTAGAGATAATTGCTCTAGGATTCACTCTTACTGCCTATTTTACCCTTATTCGACGTAACCAAAGATTTTACCTCTTCTATCGTCGTGCTATATTTTTCATTAACTGCTTATCTTTAATTGAAGTCATTATTTTCTCATCCTATAATTGTTTAGTCTTAATTGGAGTTATGATTATCTTCCATTGCATATCCTTACTTGAATTGTTGAATATTTCTCGTAATTGCTCAACCTCAAAAGGAGTTTAGATAACCTATATCTTAGTTGACTTGCCATTATTTGAAGCTATTTGACTCGTGTCGGTTTCTTATCGTTGACTTGAATATTGTGGGATCGTTGCTATATTTTGTTTTGTTTTTCCTTGTTATGTTGTTCTCCTTTGCCTAGCATTCTTCACTGTGGTTATTCCTGGTGAATGAGTTCTACCGTTCTTGTGATTTAAGTTCTTGAGTTGATTTGCTCGCCTTACCTTGCATCTTTATCATTGTTGCTTTTGTACTTGTTGTGGTGATGTACGAGGTTTCTGTCGTGTTATAGTTGTTATCTCTGTTGTTTGCGCTGCATATTTAAATTGGGACTACGTACGTATTCCGGAAGATCCCCCAGCACTGCATACTTAAATTGGGACTACGGACGTATTCCGGGAGATCCCCCTGTCTTGCATATTTACTTTAGGACTACGGACGTATTCCGGGAGATCCCCCAGCACTGCATATTTAAATTGGGACAACGGACGTATTCCGGGAGATCCCCCTGTCTTGCATATTTAATTCGGGACTATGGGACAGTATCCCGGTAGAATCCCCTATGGTTATATCTGTGTTCGGAGCTGCTAATATTCCATGCTTAGGTGTCACAGGGTGACTTATACTCGAAAGATATTACTGGAAAAGTTTATATTTGAAAGGTTTTTTTATCTTGAAAGAACTATATTTGAAAGAAAAATATTTTTTAAAAAAAAATCTTATTGGAAAGGATTATATTCTGAAGACCTCAATTTAAAAACTTACGGGTGAAAGTTTACACTTGAAATATTTGACTAATTTATTGGGGCTTGTTGGCTGAGTCCTGATGTGAAAATTATTGCAGTTGCTGAGTTACTACTTGCCTTTACTGTATTGTGATTTTTGGATTTGGGTTGTGCTTTCGTTCATTCTTCTGTATCTTATTCTGGTGTTCTGTCGTTACTTGCTGTTTTTCCTTCTTTATTACAGTTGTTATGCCATTAGCCATATCGTGGGGTCCTTAGATAGATGTCATGTTCTGTCATCCCTATACTTATACTTGTTCAGTTTATTAGACCAGTGGGTATCTTGACTAGTCCTCATTACTACTTCACCGAGGTTAGTCTTGATAATTACTGGGCGCCGCTGTGATGTGCTCATGCTACTCTTCTACACATTTTTGTGCAGATCCAGGTATCGATCGTTAGTAGCTATGCGAATCTTTGCTGAGGAGACTCAAGGTAAACTTGTCGCTGCGTTCGCAGGCTTCGGAGTCACCTTCCTATTTTGTATTTTTACATTATTTTTACTTACTTCCGAACAGTTGTATTTAGAAGTGATAGCAAACTCTGTAGAGCTTATAACTTGTACTACTGGGTTTTGGGAATTGTAAAGTTTAAGATATTTCCAATTCAAATTGTTAGATGTTATTTAAATAATGTTATTTCAATTAATGCTAGGCTTACCTAGTCCCTAAGACTAGGTGTCATCACGTTACCCAAACGGAGGAAATATTGGGTCGTGACAATCATTTATAAATTTAGAATTGGCTTTATATTGTTCATTTGATTATGATTTTCTCTCATGACACCAGAAGTGTCTGAGCAATATTTGATAGAACAAAATTTATCAAAAGCTCCCGAAGAGCTAACTGTTTGTCTAGAAGACACATGACACAAGTAGTGTCTGAATAATATTTGATTGTGGACAATAAATTGAAGGCTCCCGAAGAGCTTATTTGTCATTATTGTCGTCAAAACATATGTTATGATAAACCCGAAATTTACTAATACAAATGACAATCATACTGAGACTACAAATAATTGAAAGATTGAAAATCTTCATGTTTTCACAATCATAGGGGTAAATATGTATGTGAGAAGTTACCTGCCTTATTCTTCAATTTGTATTACATCACGTAGCAGTCACAGTAAACCAGAAATATTTACTGAGGCAAAAGTAGCTACAGTAAATCAGAAATTTACTGATACAAAAGTAGTCACAGTAAATCAGAAGTTTATTGATATAAAAGTTTATGCCATAGTAAACCAGAAGTTTACTAAAAGATAGCACATGCCATAATAAACTAGACGTTTTTATCTTCCATCTGGTTTAAATATGATTAGCTCGAGAATTTTGATATGCATATATTGAAGAACTAGAAGATTCTTCAAGAATTCTCTTGTGTTGCTTGTTCTCAAAATAATATGATTATACTAGCTAAAGTTGGGACTAAGACCCCTAATTCTGAAATATATAAAAGGTGAATATGAGCTCATTCACCTATCATGTGAACCACTTATAGATGCATATATGAGATGGTTATATGTGCGATTATTGTCAACCTACAGTTTGGCATTTGAAATTGCTTTTCTCAATTAAAAGTATAATTTTCAAATTATGAAATCAAGACAGTTCATCTTGATAACGATGGTTTATATCCAAGCTAGTTTAGCATTGAATACCTCCTATTAATGGCTAAACTATTGCTTATGAGAACAAAGCTTCATGTGTTGGTCTAAGATTTTCTAAATTACATACAACAATACTTGTATGTGTCAGGCCAACAATATATGATAAGTCCTCCCCTCACAATTGGTTTAGGATTAGAAACCAAATATTTTACTATCTAATAACTTTTGATGCATGGTATATGATTAATTTCTCTACCACAAAGCACAAAGATATGTTTCCCAAAGACGATTTGGGATATATGTTAGTTTTTCTAACATTTGGGGGATGGAATAAGCAGCTGGGGAATATGTTATATAAATTGAATTATCATTAATATGATCCTCATTAAGAAGATAATTCAAGTCAAATGCTAGAAGCATTTGCTGATCCAAAATTAAATATCATATTTCAGCTGCAAATGCTCTTATTAAAATTAATGTCCCTAAAGGATAAAGTTTACTGCAAGCATGAAGCGTAGTAAACCGATCGGTTCCATAGGTAACAATCCTTGAAAAATGATAGGAGCAAATGATCAAAATGATCATGATGAGGAGGAAATGAGCTCTAGAAGATCCCACGGCATAACAATTCATGAAACTCTAGAAGAAGTTCAGGTACCTGAAAATAATGAAAGTGATGAGATCTAAACAAGTTATGTCCCTTGTGAACTGATACGAATGATCGTCGACGATATATTTGATACAATATAGTGCACAATATTGTAAAAGATTGTGAAGATCGGACTTGCAATCCAGAAACCTGAAGATGTCATGCCATATAAATGCAAGTCATAACCTATATGACTCATTTGATTAAATCTCTATAAAGATCCTTGAAGGATTTAAAATGCTTGAAACATATAATTCAAAGTATTGAGAAATGTACTCGATTAAATTATAAAAAAAATCTGTGTATGATTTAAAGCAATCTTGGCGCATCTGGTATAATCGCCTCTGTGAATATTTGCTGAAAGAAGTTACATAAATGATGTTATTTGTCCATGTATTTTTATAATAAAAATGTCATCAGAATTTGTTATACTCGTTGTTTATGTTGATGACATAAATTTTGTTGGAACTCCAGAAGAACTCCAAAAGGCAAATGAATATCTTAAGAAAGAATTTGAGATGAAAGATCTTGGAAAGAAAAAAATTTGTCTTGGTATGCAAATTGAACATTTAGCAGACGGAATCTTTATCCATCAATCTGTCTAGACATAAGGGTCTTAAAATGCTTTTACATGGACAAAGCACACCCATTGAGTACACTAATGGTTGTTTGATCACTTGAAGTGAATAAATATCCATTCCGACCTCCAGAAGAGGATGAGGAACTCATTGGTCCTGAAATATCCTATTTTAGTGCAATTGGTGCACTTATGTATCTTGCTAATGCTACACGGCCTGACATAACATTTTCTGTTTATTTACTATCAAGATATAGCTCTTCTCCTACACGGAGACATTGGAACTGGATTAAGCATATATTGCGATATTTAAAGGGAATTATTGATATGAGTTTGCTTTATGCAAACAAAGGTAGTGCAAATCTTGTTGGTTATGCAGATGTAAGTTATATATTTGATCTCTATAAAGCTCGATCCCAAACCGGATATGTGTTTACATGTGGAGCAAATAGGGAATGTGTATGGTTGAGATCAGTGATTCATTTCATTTGCGAAAAATGTGGTTTGGAATGTGATAGAAAATTCACAATTTTATACGAAGACAATGTTGCATGCATAACCCAATTGAAGGGGGAATTTATAAAAGGAGATAGAACGAAGCACATTTTACCAAAATTATTCTACACACATGATCTTCAGAAAAATGGTGAGATTGGTGTGCAACAAATCTGTTCAACTGAAAATCAGGCATATTTGTTTACCAAGTGTTTGCCAACTGCAACCTTCAAGAAGATGCTATACAAGATTGGAATGCAGAAACTTAGGTATTTGAAATAACGTCTTTATCAGGGGGAGTAAAGTATGCACTGTACTCTTTTTTTCTTGCCCAGATTTTTTTCCATTGGATTTTCATGGTAAGGTTTTTAATGAGGCAGCTTGCAATGTATATTATTAGTGTACTCTTTTTCCTTGACTAGGTTTTTTTCTCACGAGATTTTTCCTAGTAAGGTTTTAACGAGGCCCTTAATAATGAACATCCAAGGGGGAGTGTTATAAAAATATTATTGTGGATGTCCATTTATTACTCCGATATAGATAATTTTCCTGAAGAAGATTATCTATTTAGTACTCCATTGAAGTTTATCTACAAGCAGCTGATGCAGGCAGGTTGCAAGCAACTCAATGAAATGACTTGCAGCAGCTTCTTATTAAACATGCAGGTTGCGAGCAGCTCATACAGCAGCTTACAAGCAACTCAAGAAAAGTTTTGCAGTTGCTTCCTGAAAAGCCGTGCAGCTGCTTCTTGAAAAATCTCGCAGCTGCTTCCTTTCTTTTATAAATAAAAGAGATTTCAGTTCATTATGTACATCAGTTTGAAGTTGAATAATATATCAATCTCTATACTTATTTTCAATTTATTTACTTTACAGTTTATATTTTATAACATTTAAAGACTTAAATATAATTGTGATGAGCCAAAGTTTCCGAGCGTACTCATGGAATAGTAATAGTCAAGCATTACAAGTCCAATTGGCGGTGGCCGCCTAGCACAATAACGACAAGTGTCAGTGTCTCCTAACCAAACCACCAAATACAAAATCCAATAGTTGAAAAAGTTTACAAAAGATTATATTTTCCCAGGGTTAAAACGATATACGTAATTAGGAAAAAGAAAAACTCAGAAAGGCTTTGTTTTTCTTTTTTAAAACGTGGGGTGGCAAAAGTAGATAGTGACCTTTTGGTAAGGAAATGACGAGGAGGGAATATTTGTCTGATACGTCTGAAAAGTATCTTCAAATTTCAATCTTGGTTTTCTATTTTAGGTGTCTTGAAACTTTATAGGAAAGTTCATTCCCTGTACTTGGACAATCATATTCTTTTACAAAGTCACCATTCCTTAATAAGTATTATTTTAATATTAAAAGTGGAAAGAATTTCTTTCTTTTTTGTTACTTGCGTGGGGCATGAGAGGCTGAGATTACATGATCCTAAGTCATTGAGCGTGCACTAGTGCACTTAATGTTTTTGTGTGAAAAGAGAATAAAAGCAAGATCGTATCTATGAGCATTATCGTCATTTGAAACGAAGAAACAACATGCGATATTCAACTTTTTAAAATAAAAATGTTGCCCTATTGATTTGCTTTTTGTTCTTCTAAATTATTCTATATTCGAAATACATTAGTTCAATTAATTCGAATTCTTTCCCTACCAGTATATTCTCTATTTTTCTGTGGCTCGCTCTATTGATATGCATGGTTAATGTTCCTGACTTCCTGTTATATGCTACGACAATATGTAGTTTCTCAATAAGCAAGAGATTCAAGAACTTCTCTTGATGCATGCGGGGCCGGATGTACTATGTTAATTTTGGGTTCAATTGAACTTATAATTTTTTATGCGGAGTAAAAATTCGTGAAAATTATAAAAATAGTAGATATGAATCCATAACTTTAGAAATATAATGAGTTTAATGCTAAAAACCTTAAAAGTTGAATTCATAGAGTTTAAATCTTGGATCATCCTTTGGTCATGCGCAGTGGCGGAGCCACATGCACTCGAAGGGTGTCAACCAATACCCATTCGTCGGAAAATTATATTATGTAGCTAGATAATATTATATATATATATATATTATGTATTGACACCCATTGACTTCTTGACGAATTTATTTCTTTATTTGTTGACCTACCTAATGAAAAGTCTGACTCGGATCACTAACTTGCAAGTTGCATGTAGATAAGAAAAACCTAACTAGACTACTGTGATCAGTCACTGAAATCGAACTAGCGAGGCCACTTAAAGTTTTGATAATAGCGTTCCACAAGCTAAGAAAATAGGAGTAGCATATAACGTGAAAAGAAAAACAGCAATATTTTTTTAGTGGTCTTACAGGACAAAAACAAAAAGGCATACATTTTGCTTGGTTTGGAGAATAAGATGAAAGCATGCATATTCACACTAGTTAACGTTACGTTAACTCTTTTGATTTTTCCGCGTAATTACAACAACAATAACAAATCTAATATAATCCCACAAGTATCCGGAGAGAGTAATATATATACAGACTTTATTCCTATCCAGTGTTTTAAAGGGTGTAGGAGTAAGGCGAGACGTTTTACATATGTCTCGGCGAGGCGTAAGCCCCGAGGCATGGGGCATAATCCCCATGGATATTTAATTTTTAATATTTTATTAAATAATATAATTACAGTAGATATTTATAAACAGGTAAAATTGCATAAAAATTAAAGAACATTATAAATATGTGAAAAATATATATAGATATGCTCCATCCCCATGAATAATTAGTTAAAACAATATATTATACGCTACTTACAAGTACAAGTAACTTGAGTCGAAAAGAATAAAGTTTTCTTGATGTTTTATACTTCAATGCCACACAAGAAGGGGGGGAGGGGAGATGATTTGTGTGGTGTCCAATTTTTGCGTGCACTGATTATAGAAAGACCTGGTTCTTCTATGTGTTCCTTATACTACTGTTGCGAAAATTATAAATGCGGAAAGTAAAGAACACAAGTATTTTTACGTGAAAAACACTAGGCTCAAAAGGTCAAAAAACCACGACCTACTACTCAATAGGATTTTCCCCAACACTTCACTAAATCACTGAGCCAAAACAACATTTACAAAACTCTTTGTATACCTAAGGATTACCTCTAATCCTGTTGTGACAACCAACCTCTAGTTGTTGCGACAACTTCAAGTTAACTCTAACTTGAATACTCAGAGTACCTAATACAATTGCCTCTAGATAAAGCTGAAAGGTACAATTTGAAAATACCTACTACAATGAAACTAGAATAAAAGACAGACACCTGGAACTGGTTCTTCTATCAAGTTCATATAGCTTCAGGATCGCACACTTGAATCACACAAGAGTTGCTTGCAAAATGCCTTGCTATTTTGCTCTCAACTCACGTTTAACTTCAGCATTTGTGCGTACCTGTAAAATGAGAACATCCTGCAATTTATAGAATTAATAGAATAGGAAATAACTAGAGTTCCAATGCTATACTCTTCCTTGGTGGAAGAGTTCTAGTTATCTTCAACTTTTAACTCCTCTCTTATCTTAGATAAAGTTCTCTTCGAGTAAGAAGTCATTCTCCTTATCATTTATGCAACCTTTTCAATTAGGAGATATCAAATATAAAACTTAAACTTATCTCCTTCACGTGCATCCTTTATGCTCGAATCTGCCCGTATCTGTGTACACTATGTATATATGGACTTGGTTCATGCTTGAGTTCCTTTTTTTCAATCATCAAAACAAACTTCACTTGGGCCAACAAATTTTTCTTTTTTGATGATGACTAACTCTATGCTTTTTATAAGCATAGGCCCTGTGTCAACTCAGCTCAATATCAACACAACGTTTGAACACTTTCCATTTTATAGTCACAAATTATCAAGGACCAGGTTCATTAGGTTATAAACATTACAGTCCAAAGTAAGAAGCACAACCTATCTTCCTACTTTGGGCATCATCCAAAAGTTGCATAATTATGTTAGATAACCAGATTTTAATAGAAATTACTCATGGCCACTGGGGCTACTTTAAATGCAATCATGGAGTCAAGCATCATTTATCAATCCAATGATATTAGCCATCTAAGAAGCATCAACAAACAGTTAGAGCACAAAACAGTTGATTATCATTGATACAAGTCATCCACAAAGCATAAAGAGAAATAAAACTACTGGATTATGAGCAAAAAGAACAAAAAGAAATCCCAGCCAGGTCACTGGTTTGTCTAACTAGGCTAGAAAGGTTTTAAGGCTATGAAGGACCAGGTTCTTGGTTTCTGGTGTGAAGTAGCTTCAGCATATCATGCGCCATCATTCGTCTCCTTCTCCTTTGCACGCTCGGCCCTGAGAGCATCCCCCTTAGTTTCTACTTCAGCCAGCCTCTTCTTTAGGAGTGGTGTGGACTTCATAGTCACAAGCAGTCAAAGTGTTTTCCCCAAAGTGATCCTTGCTTGTACCAACTTCTCATTTCTTGATGGGTACCTTGAAGTGTGCGAGTACAACTGTGATACTGAAACCATAGGGTATGGCATGCGTTTTGGTGCCAGTCAGAACCCTATCAAGAAGCTGGATGATAAACTAGGCCAATTTATTTGCCTTCTACTGTCCAAACATTCCATAAGGACCAGGTACATGAATGTGTCAATATGCCTTCTTTCCTGCCTTGGCAGCACAACTTTGTTAACAAATTCAAACAACACTTTGTAGGGTGGCTTCATCTCACTTTTGTATATAGCCTTGGGCTGAAGATCTTCTTCATTGTCACCAAATTTCCTTTTAATGGCAAGGGAGGTAGGGAGAATCTCTAGACTTGGCCATTTGAGTTTCTTGTAATCATTGTACCCTTCACCAGGTACACCTAATATCTCTCCTAATTTCTTGTCATCAAAACTCATTGTCACCCCCTTCACCACACTGGTGAATCCACCATTTTTTATCTCACAATTTGCCATGAAATCCACAATCTCAGTTCTGGCAAGTTTTCCATCCATCTGAAGGACCATGTTCTTCCAACCCTGCAGTTGTAACTTTTCCAGCAGTAGCATCATGCCTTCCTCTTCCAAGTCTATGAGGAGCCTACCTTTCAAGATGGTTCTTTTTCCAAACTTAACCATCTTGTCCTTCTCTGCATCAGATTCTTCTTCTCTTTCACTCTCTTCTTCTACCATCATTTTCACTTTTCTAGACTTCAAGGCAGACCTGGTTGTTTTAGCCAAGGTAGAGGGCTCTGCAGACTTTTGTTTTTGAAACAGACTTCTTTGTGGAAATCTTGATTTTCTTTGCCTTTGGAGTCACAACCTCCATTTCTTCTGCCTCTTCTTTATCACGAAGAATCAGGTCCATTTCCTCAATTGCCTCAACATGCTCAACCACCTTCTTCTTCCCCTTTGCAGCATCTTTTCTCTTACTTTCTTTTAGGGCATTTTCCAGTTCAGCCTCACTCTGCTTCTTCTGACTCCTTGTAGCTATTCTTGTTGTAGGAGGAGTCTCTATAGGGATAGAAGAGGAAGCCTTTTTTTTTGTTTGCCCTAGCAGTACCAGGTACTTTAACTCCTGAACCCTTTTTCTTTTTAGGATTGTAACTATCAGACAATCTTCTCAGTAGGTCCTCGAGGGGTTCCTGCACAGATGGAACAAGTTCTTGAACATTCTTCCCCAATCTAACCAACCCCTCAGCAGCTTCTCCAGACTCACTTCCTCCTTTTTCTCTCACACTTTCTTCTTCTCCAGTAGATTCCTCACTCCATACTTCCATAGCTCTTGTTTCTTCAGTCAAACCAATAAGAGTGGGTGAAGATTCATCCACTCCTTGTCACATTCCCCTCACATCGTCTTGAACACCCTCACTCTCCTTTTATTTTTTATTTTTATTTTTACCGCCAATTTTCCCAGACTCAGTGGTCTCTACCCCAGTCACAGTTCTTACCAGAACAAATCTATTTTTCATATTTGCAGCAACCTCAGAGATTACTTCAGATGTAATTTTAGGACCAGATGTTACCTGCTCTGTTTTAGATGAAACAGTTTCTTTTCCCTCAGTTGCAGACTTGAAAGAGTCTTCAGAATTTTGGGGTTCATCTGCCTGACTTGCCTTCAGTTGCTCATTGATTTTCTTGATTTGTTCTTTTCCAGTGACTACTTTGCGAGCAAGCATCTTGAATCTTCATTTCTTAGAGATAGGTGTGGTTGAGGGTATAGTTGAAGGAGTGGGTGTGGATTCTTTGGGTGGTGATGAGGGATTTTAAGAAGTGTTAGCCATTGATGAATAGAGGATGAGATAAGATGATTATGTGTGTTTGGAAGATAAGAGAAGATTAGAGAGAATTATTTGGCGGTTGTGAGTTAGAAGTGAAGAAATGACTTAGGCCAAATCAATTTAAAGAGAGATACTTTTATTGGGTAACGACAGCTTTTTCAGAAGTTCAGGAGTCTAATCAAACTGGGAGTCAGTTTGAAGAGACGTATATGACTCTCCCTAAAATCTAGGCTCAAGGAGGTTAGGATTAAATGGGACTCTTTTTTCAATCATAATTCAAATATAATTATTTCAAAATATGCATAGTGAAGAGTACGTACCATGTAATCTTGATGAACCAGATTCTTCACTTAGAAATCTCTTGTGTAAGTCTGAATTTTCCAAGATAATATCATCAGATATTAATGAGACATTTTAGCACATGGCACAAGAGTATACTGATGAAAGTATGAGACTGAGCAAAATCTAATCTAATTATGTACAAAAATTCACAGATTTTCTAACCATTTTTGGAGTTAGAACTGATTCCTTTTAGGTGATCTTAATCATCCATAATTCTAACCTGTTCCTTTCAAAGTGATCTCTACTTAGAGCTTTTGTGAAGATGTCAGCTATTTGCTTGACAGTAGCACAAAATTCTACAGTGATCAAACCCTTTTCATAGTTGTCTCTCAAAACGTGATGCCTAACATCTATGTGCTTAGTTCTTTTTTGAAGTACACATTCTCAATAGAGTGAGAATCAGTGTTTCCTACCTTTCCAACCCCAATGATCTAACCTTTTTTCCCATTTCCAAAAGAGACATTACCTCCTTTAAGGTCCTCAAGTGAAAGGAACTGGTTCTTGCTTCCTATCATATGCTTTGAGCAGCCACTATCCATGTACCATATTTGATTGTTCCCCTTCACTTGGACCTGCAAAAGGAAATCAGGGTTTAGTCTTAGGAATCCAAACTAGTTTGGATCCCTTTCTATAGGCAAAAGGATGAATCAAATTATTTTTAACTCAACTTGGTAACCTATTCTTCCCTTGAACAAATTCTTTGTTCTTTTGACTTGCCTTTTCTTTTGCAGTGCATTCACTTTTATAGTGACTTTTTTTACCACAGTGTGTACAAATCTTGTTCTCAGAAAGTGTGAGGTACTTTCTTTTGGGATCGCACTTAGGTGTCAGGTTCCCAAATCCAAGTCTTCTTCTGTTGCTACTATGGTGTTCTTATAGCTATGAAAGTGCATCAGAGGACCTGTTCCATTTAAAAGTTTTGTCTAGCTCATGCTTGACCTTGCTTAGATCCTCCTTTAGGATTCTTACCTGCTCATCCCTTTTGTACAACTCATCTTTTATTTTTCCTATATTTTCTTCTAAAGTGAGTTGTGTGTGATCAGTTGTCTTTTTACCTATTCCTAATTTCAGTTTTAGATCTACATATCTAAGCTCTAGGACAATTGAGTCAAGTGCATGAATCTGGTTCTTTAACACAGTATTTTCACTTACAGTTTCACTAACCCTAAGTTCCAGGTTTTTGCATTTAGCCTTCAAAATCACATATTCTTTAGACAGATGTTCCTTTTCATTGTTTACATCCTCAGATTCATCAATTAGTTCTAGAAGTAACTCATAACCTTTCTCTAGATAATAATTTAATATTGTCTTTGAGATGAATTACACTTACCTCAGTTTCTTCATCAGATTCTCCAATGGCCATAAATACTTGTCCATCCTCATCATCATCATCTGAGATTTCATCTGAGCTTTCTCCCAAGCAGTGACCATAGCCTTGGTTGATCCTTTATTGTTGCTTTTCTTGGGTTGAACATGTTCCTTCTTCCTATTCCTTCATTCAGCTCTTTCCTTCTTCCATTCAATTTCCCATAAATGGCAGTTCTTAATGTGGTGATCAGTCTTTCCACACTTGTAGCAGCCATCATTGGTTTGCTTCTCAGGAGTTTTTGACTTGCTATAGCTTCTACTTCTTGAAGAATCTTTTCCTCTCCTCAGGTACTTCTTGAAGTCCTTGGTGATCATATCCATTTCAACATCTTCTAGATCAGAACCTTCAGTGATTCTGAGTGCCAAGCTCTTTTCCTTCTTAGGTACATCCATTTTCATGGTTTGTCTCCTAAGTTCATAGGCAGTGAGATTTCCAATTAATTCATCCAGTGGAAGAGTGACAATATTCTTTGATTCCTGAATGGCAGTGATTTTGCTCTCCCAAGTGATAGGCAAAACCCTAGTCAATATCTTCTCGATTCTATCTTCTTCAGGAATAATCCTTCCAAGAGACTTTAGCTCATTTGTCAGTGTAGTGAACCTTGTGTACATCTCTTGAATGGTTTCTCCTTCTTTCATAGCAAAGTTCTCATATTGAGAATACAATAGAGTTCATATGGATCTCTTCACCTGAGGTGTTCCTTCATGAGCCACTTGCAATGTGTCCCAAATTTGCTTATCAGTGGTATAACTTTGGATTCTGCTGTACTCATCTGGACCAAGTCCACAAACAAGCCATTTCTTGGCTTTAGCATTCTTCTCCCATTTCTTCAAGTCCTCAGCAGTGCAATTCACTCTTGTCCTTGGCACATCTACTCCTTCAACATTTTTCTTCAAGGTGGCCAATGGACCATCGGTGACAATGTCTCATAGCTCATAGTCTTATCATATAATGTGATCTCCCATCCTGTTTTTCTACCAAGAGTAGTACTAGCCATTAAAGAGTAGTGGCCTAGCAGTGGATTGCCCTTCCCAATTTCCAGGTGGTGCACTCATGTTGATCTTCTCCTAAGGCATAAGCCTCTTCAAGGAGAACCGCTCTGGTACCAATTGATGTTTTATACTTCAATGTCACACGGGGGGGA
>AWOL01S0033087.1:62219-73784 GCA_000715115.1 Nicotiana otophora
ACCTGGTTCTTCTATGTGTTCCTTATACTACTATTGCAGAAATAGTAAATACAGAAAGTAAAGAATACGAGTATTTTTACGTGAAAAACACCCGGCTCAAAAGATGAAAAACCCACGACCTACTACTCAGTAGGATTTTCCCCAACACTTCACTAAATCACTGAGCCAAAACAACATTTACAAAATTCTTTGTTTACCTAAGGATTACCTCTAATCCCGTTGTGGCAACCAACCTCTAGTTGTTGCGACAACTTTAAGTTAACTCTAATTTGAATACTCAGAGTACCTAATACAATTGCCTCTAGATAAAGTTGAAAGGTACAATTTGAAAACACATACTACAATGAAACTAGAATAAAAGACAGATACCTGGAACTGGTTCTTCTATCAGGTTCATGTAGCTTCAGGATCGCACACTTGAATCACACAAGAGTTGCTTGCAAAATGCCTTGCTATTTTGCTCTCAACTCACGTTTAACTTCATTGTTTGTGCGTACCTCTAAAATGAGAACATCCTGCAATTTATAGAATTAATAGAATAGGAAATAACTAGAGTTCCAATGCTATACTCTTTCTTGGTGGAAGAATTCAAGTTATCTTCAACTTCTAACTCCTCCCTTATCTTGGATAAAGTTCTCTTCGAGTAAGGAGTCCTTCTCCTTATCATTTATGCAACCTTTTCGATCATGAGATATCATATATAACAACTTAAGCTTATCTCCTTCACGTGCATCCCTTATGCTCGAATCCGCCCGTGTCTGTGTACACTGTGTATGGACCTGGTTCATGCTTGAGTTCCTTTGTCAATCATCAAAACAAACTTTACTTGGGCCAACATTTCTACATGGAGGAACAAAAAGGATGACTAACCTGCAATTTGAACTTTGAACTTGCTGCTATGAATGAGAATGGAGTTCTTTTTGTATTTGTAAAAGAAAAAATTGAATATTTGTTGCTTTTAGGAGATATTAGCAGACTAGCGGACAAGATAAAGAATTGGGAAAGATCATAAATTAGAGCTTCAATCAATAAAAAAAGGTCTTGTCTTTTAAATTTAATACATTTTAGTTCTTTTTTAATACTTTTGAGTAATTACAAGCTGACTTTTGAGAATTTGGGTATTATATGAAGGACATATTCAACAAATTTTATTTTAATTTGAAAAAGTCTCTCGGGCTTACGCCTCACTACAAAAACGTGCCTCAAACGCCCAAGCATATTCCCCAAATGCCCGGGAGTACGCCCCGAACGCCCGAGCGTACGCCTCGAATTGCTGGGCATATGCCTCTTGAGACTTTCGCCCCACACCATCGCCTCGGGGCATTTTTGGTGCGCCTCACCCCGAAAATGCCTTTTAAAACACTGCTCCTGCCTTATAAAGATAGAGAGCTTATTTCCGATAAATCCTCGACTCAAGACAAGCATAATCACAGCAATAATGAAAAGTACGATAGTGAAGAAGCCATGAAAAGAAGCAGAATTTTTCCCTGAGATTAGTTAATGAGAATGGTCTCTTTGTAAAAGGATTTAGGGTTGAACAATATTTAATGAATATGCTTTCATCTTGAAACTCCTAAATTTAAAAATATCTCAGCTTTAGTGGTTAAGTTAGTTTAGAGTATACCTGTTAATCGGGTCGGGCCAACCCAATAACATCCCGGTTCGAACTGGTTCGACCCGGTTCAGCCCGGGTTAGCCCGGTACGCTAGGGGTGGGACGGGTTGGGGGGGAGCCCGGTACGCTAGGGCTACAGCCCGGTTACCGTTGTCAATTCTTTTTAATATTTTGACTGTTGCCAACGGTCAAATTTAAAAATGATCGTTGGGCAACGGTCAGGTTTTGCAAAAATGGCCATTTCGGCCTACCCCTTAAAACAAAATAGCCCCTCCACCCCTAGTAATTAATAATTTATAATTTTAACCTTTTAAAATCTATAAATAGCCCCCCTTCTTCTTTATTTTTCTCACAATTTGCTCTCTTACTACTCTATTTCTCTCTAGATTATATTACTTTTTGCTCTTAAATTCACAATTACCTATTATTTAAAGTTTCATCAAATATTTAATTTAGTCACTACAAAATTATAATTATCAAATATCAAGTATTCAAGTGAAGTGTGGTATCAATATTCAATATCATCAAATATAAAGTATCAGTCTATCAACTGAAGTTTGATATCAAATTTAGTGCAGCACCCGAAATTCCGGTGCACTCGTTTCATCTCTTTCTCTTCTTTGGTGTATATTTTTATTTTATTATTTAGAATTATTAATTTAATTTACATAATAGATATATTTAGAGCAGCCAAAAAAACGTGTACTAGTAGGGGTGGTAGTAGTAAGAATAAAACTTTTACAAAAATCAAGAGGTGGTGCTGGTTCTTCTAGTAGCTTTACACATATTTTTGAAAGTTCAAATAAAATTTAAATATGATTATGAGCAACTTCAAAAGAATTATGGTATAGATAATAATTTAGATGATATTCAATCACCTGATAATCTTGAAACACCACTAACTACACCTGGTAATACTAGTCAAACTCAAAATACTAGGGGTGAAGGTCGTGGTAATACAGGTAGGCCTCCCCTCCCTATTAAGAGAAATCGAAGATTAAGAAGTAAGTGTTGGAGTTTTTTTGAAAGACTAGAAGAAGATAAAAATTATGTAAGATGTCAAATCTGTAAGGAAGTTTATAAACATGAAACCGGAGGTAAGGCAGGGGGAACGGGTCAATTTCGTAGACACATGGTAGAATTTAAAATTACATCTACACCCACCACTTCCTGAAATATTTCATGTTAGGTGTACATGTCATATTTATAATATAATTGTGAAGAGTGGCCTTGAATCATTTAGAAATGAGATCACTTTAGTTAGAAGAGTTGTTAGTGTAATTCAAGGACATAATAGATGTGCTAGATTAAATGCATTTAAGGAAAAATGTGTACAGTATGGACTAAAACCAAGACCCATGCCTGAAGAAATAGTTACTAGGTGGAATTATGCTTATTTATTCTTAAGATGTTGTCATAAATATAAAATGCCTATAACTGAAGTTGCTAATTCTCATTGTACCATTCCTAACCGTTTGCTAACATCTAGAACTTGGGATGTCATTGAAGATGTTATAAAAAATTTACAAAAAATTTATGTGGCTACACTTGAGTTTTCTGGAGCTTATTATCCTACTATTGATAATGGTTTAATTCATATTTCTGAAATTTCTCTTTTACTCCATAATTTGAAGTAGAAAGAAGGATATTCTTCTGTTGTTGAATCTATGCTAGATAAATTTAAGAAATATTTCTACACAATTCTCCCTATTTACCTAATTGGTGCTATTTTAAACCATTCTATCAAAATGGCCACTTGTCGTCAATTAATCACTGCTTTATATATTTATATGGATATTGGACCAACTGAAACCCCTGATGTTGAAACTTGTATTTCTGATCTACACAAATATTTACAAATTTTATATAATTATTATGCTAACATTGTTGACACTTATGCTGCTGTAGATGCAAATATTCCTTCAAGTTCAGTTTCAATATCTACATCCGGTGCTTTGGAGGATAATGATGGTGTTGAAGATTATTTGATTTGGTCTACACTAGGAGAGCATCAACAAACCAGTAGCAGGAACATTGATGAACTCCAATTCTACTTGCAAAAGTCATTAGAGCCCCGCACAAAGAAATTTCTATCGATGGGTTGGTGGAGGAGCAACTCAAATCAATTTTCTATTCTTTCGGCCATGGATTGAGACGTGCTAAATGTGCAGATTTTAACAGTCGCATCAGAAAGTGCATTAAGTCAAGCAAGGCAGCAACTAGGAGATACTCGTCATTCATTGGGCAGCAACGCTTTGGAAATTCTAGTGTGTTTCAGAGATTGGATAAGATCAGAACCGAGAAATCAAGGGCGTGAAGAGGTAGATAAAGCGGATGATCAAGAAATTGGAGATATAATAGTTTATGGTTCTGATTCAAGCAATGCCGGAAATCAAGAACCTCATGTTGACATGGATGAACTTACAAAAATGATGCAAAGCATGTGATGTACTCTTTCTTATTTTTTATAATTGTTGTAAACTTTTAATTTGCAAGTTCAAAAATAAAAAAATCAAAATAAAACTTGCAAATTAATTTGAAGTATTATTTATTATTCAATGAAAATATAAAATGAAAGCCTTCAGAGTTTGATCCTTACATATTGCCTATTGCTCTTATTAAATAATTTTTTGTAGCCACTTACTTTCAAATTTTAATTTTAAAATTCAAATATCAAATTTAAAACTTTAAACTTTAAAGTTAAGTATCAATAACATTGAATAAGAAAAAAAATATACTATAATAAAAAAAATAAAAAAAAAGTAATACGGCCCGGACCCGTTAAGTCCGAACCCGAACAGGCCCTAGTTAGACCAGAATTTTCCAGCCCGTTTATCCAGCCCACTATCAGCCCGGAATAATAACCGGACGAGCTATATATTTTTTTTGCGTCCAGCCCGAACCAACCCGTCTGGTTAACACCTCTAGTTTAACCAACCCGTGTGGTTAACACCTCTAGTTTAGAGTATCACTAAGGGGGCAAGATGGACCATACTTGCTCCTCCGAACTTTTAAAAATACCATTGTTTTGTCGTAACTTCTCCTTTAATAACTATAATATGTATCTTATTGTTGTCCCCTAAATGGTAAAGCATATAGGCCCTCTCTAACTTAAAATAAGTGACACTTTTCATACGAAATGTGAAATATCACAAGGATCTTAGATCCTGAAAACTTGTCTCATAGTCTAAATTAGGGGGCGGAGAAGTACGCATTTGTTACATTTATATATGATGGTTGAGGGCTAACCAAAAAGGAAAAGCCAATCTAAACTGACACTTGTCCTGCTGATAAATCATGCCTTAAAGATGTAGGACTTGGACCGGTATCACAAACTTTGTAATTTGTCATTACTAAAAGAATTGGAATAAGCTTTGAACTTCATCGCTAATTTGTCGACAAATCACTAGAAGTTAACAAATGTTTTTTGATAATCTGTTGCGAACATGTTACTAAATAGATTTAGCGATAAATTTTACTGTTTAACTATATAATTTGTCCGTTGCTAATTCCTATTTTTTTAATGATGTGTTCCTCTGTTCCTCGCTGCTGAAGAAGAGAATGAAGAGAACGGGATTGATAAAAAGTATGCCAAGATGCAAATCTAGTTAAGAAGAATATGTACTAATTAATCTAATATATTTAATTTTGTATTCTTAACATATTTGCCTATTCTTATTAAGTTAGGTGATTAAGTGTCAGTTACTCGATCAATTAAGCTCTAATCTCAAGCTAGTCGATATCGATTATGCAAATATATCTCAAACGTCATTCAATCACATATTGGTTACTTGAAATGTAGTTTCAAAAACAATTGAGCAAAATTCAATTAAGAGATGCAAAGGAAGTTGACGCGGAGGCACATTTAGGAGTCGTATGTTATGAGTTCAAAGTTCAAATTCTATCGCGACCCATTTGATTTACTGAAATATTTAAAATCTATTATTTTTACTTATTTAATGAATTTTTTAATACAATGATTATGTCTGAGCCAAAGTTCTGAAAAGACGCTTCATATAACATGAAGTTCAATATCACCATAGAATTTAGAAAAGCAATGATGTTTTTAGGATGCCCAAACCGACCTCGTGTATCAGAAACTAACAGTTAGAAAGATATATGTAGTACTCTGCCAAAAAGAACCAAGCAAATATGTCAATGCCGCACTAGAAAAGGAGTCAACTGAGAGTACCAACTTATTTTTGCTTTAATGGTCCTATTTTGATTTAACTCATCATCTTTCACTGTAAAAATGGCGTATGCTGAGGATTTTGACGTTGTAACAATAGCCATTATCTCAATAGGAAAATAGTAAGTAATTTGTACAACGACAAAAGGAAAAAGAGAAAAGAATATATATATATATATATATATATATACTAATAATAAATTAGATGAGTAACGGTTGTTAATCCATTATACTTTATAAGTTAGTTTTCTGATAATCATTTTACCATTGACAAGTAATTACAGTACTTAACACGTTTATATTTAGTACTTGGTAAAAACAAGAAAATAAGCAGACTTGCTTCTTTCACCTAGCTATTAATTTGCATATATTAGAAAGGTGTGAACAAAGATCTTCCACAGAAATCATGATCACCTCAGTTGCACAAACAACAAAATCAACAATGTGGGGTCCAAAGTGCTAAGGTTTTTCCATAATTATCAGAAATCTTAGGGGCATTCTTGTATCTCATTTCCTTATAAATTGAACACTGGTATGCTCTAAACAAGCTTACTCAAAAACCAAACTTGTACTTGCATTCCATAAGTTCCTCATTCCGTATCAAACACAGCATATAGCAAAACAATGGGAAATTGCATAGTTTTGCAAGAAAAGGTTGTCAAAGTAATGAAAACAAATGGGAAAGTCCTTGAATATAAACCTCTGGTGAAGAAAGACAATGAAGTGTTGCCTCTAGTACAAGAGCCACCAACAAAAGTGCCTGTCAAAAAGGAGGTCACTTTTGCAGAAGAAGTTGAGGAAAGTAGCAAAAAAGGTTCAGATCAGGTTTTAAGGATTAAGCTTGTCATTAGTAAGAAAGAGTTGCAGGCTCTTTTGAGTGAAGGAGGAGGATTAACAGTTGATGGAATGGTTCAATATCCACTTCAGAAAGAANCGGTAAAAACAAGAAAATAAGCTGACCTGCTTCTTTCACCTAGCTATTAAATTGCATATATTAGAAAGGTGTGAACAAAGATTTTCCACAGAAATCATGATCACCTCAGTTGCACAAACAACAAAATCAACAATGTGGGGTCCAAAGTGCTAAGGTTTTTCCATAATTATCAGAAATCTTAGGGGCATTCTTGTATCTCATTTCCTTATAAATGGAACACTGGTATGCTCTAAACAAGCTTACTCAAAAACCAAACTTGTACTTGCATTCCCTAAGTTCCTCATTCCTTAACAAACACAGCATATAGCAAAACAATGGGAAATTGCATAGTTTTGCAAGAAAAGGTTGTCAAAGTAATGAAAACAGATGGGAAAGTCCTTGAATATAAACCTCTACCAGAGACACCAACAAAAGTACCTGTCAAAAAGGTCACTTTTGCAGAAGAAGTTGAGGAAAGTAGCAAAAAAGGTTCAGAACAGGTTTTAAGGATTAAGCTTGTCATTAGTAAGAAAGAGTTGCAAGATCTTTTGAGTGAAGGAGGAGGATTAACAGTTGATGGAATGGTTCAATATCCACTTCAGAAAGAACACAACTCCAATATTGAGATAATCAAGAGTGATGAGTTCACTGATGATGACAATGATCATTGTATACGATGGAAGCCTGCTTTAGATAGTATACCTGAATTATACTAGCTTATTAGTGAAGGGAGCCTTGGAGCAATGGTAACGTTGTATCTGTGTGACCTAAAGGTCACGGGTTCGAGCACTGGCACTAATGATTGCATTAGGGAAGGTTGTCTACGGGTGTGGCCCTTCCCCGGACCATGTGTGAGCGCGGAATGCCTTGTGTACCGGGCTGCCTTTTATACTAGCTTATTAGTCTTCTTTGGGTNGAGCCTCGGAGTAACGGTAACATTGCATCCGTGTGACCTAAAGGTCATGGGTTCGAGCCGTGTAAGCAGGCACTAATGATTGCATTAGGTTAGGTTGACCCTTCCCCTAACCATGTGTGATCGCGGAATGCCTTGTGTATCGGGCTGCCTTTTATATACTAGCTTATTAGTCTTCTTTGGGTTTTAGTTTCCCATGTTATAAACTTGTAATATAACTATAGTCAACTATAGTAAGATGCTAAGAACCAGAGAGGTACCAAGAAAACAGGTACTACTGTTTTAGTTTCTCCTCCTAGAAACAGAAGTACTTGTTTTCTTAGTTCAAGTGAAACTTTGCAAATTCAGTAGCTAGTCTTCTTCAATATCTCCACTTTAATTTCCCCTACGCAAGTTCTGGCGCCAAAGTTAATAAACTGCAAAGTTCAGGGGAGTAATCAGGACCAGAAATAGTTCATGCACCAAATAAAATGTTAAGTTTAGGGGGTCCCAAGATATTTTGCCATTTTAATATATTTACAATCTTGCTACTACTTCTAAAGCGCTTTGTTACTTACTATATTAACATTGTTAATAAAAAATACTCCACTAGAATGAATTATGAATGAACACACCAAAGAAGCAGTCTGGAATTCTCATCTACAGCTAGTCCTCAACCTTACTCCATGTTTTGCTGGAAAACCTCCCCTTGATTCTTTGAAGGACATGGTCACGTAAAGATAGTTTATGTGTGTTTTTCGCTCGTCACTCGCGTCTTGTATGAGTGAATAATACATTACTTGAGGGGATATTAGTTCTACTCCGAAAAAAAATTGGAAATAAGAGGTCATCTGCAAAGGTTAAGCGTGTAGCTATACTTTACGAGACAAATTTAAAGAGAAATTATATGGTAGCATGGTGCATGAAGTATTCCACGTTCACGCAGGATCCAGGGAAGGGCAGCACCCCAAGGTGTGTGATATAGGCAGTGGCTGATTCCACGATTCGAACCTGTGACCTATACAGGGATAACTTTACCGTTGCTTTGGGGCTCCTAAACAGAAACTATATATTGTCCTATTATGTTTAAGGGTGGAGCAAAACCATGCTCATGTATTAGCCATTGGGTGCCCTTAGACTTTGGGTAATGTAAGGGAAGAAAAGAAAAAGGTAACCTAAGTGGACTGGCAGCAGCCATAGATTAATGGGTGAGAGTGACTAGTTCAGCCCTTTACACCAGAAAAGTCATCAAATAATACTGAGGTACTAAGTTGGTTGGTAATAGAAATGAGATAAGTAGAAAAGATTTTAGGGTCCTACCCAAATTCTATGCAGAAAAAACTATCGTAGCAAGTAATTTTGTTCGCTGAAATCCCAAAAAATATAGAGATTAGCACATGACCCAAGTTGAAGCTAATATTGTTCCGCAATGGTTTATCAAGTTATTTAAAAATATATGAAGGCATAGGATCACTTTCCCTGAATGGGGAGCGGCAAGCTAGTGAGTTCCGAATACTATTGGTAATACCAAAAAGAAAAAAGAATTCATATTCCTATAGATAGGTAGATGTTATGCATTTTCCTGCACTTTTCTGGTTAACTACACCACACAGCTAATTGTTAGGACATAATATTATTTGGTAAATATGGACAGAAATTAATGGATTACCTGTTACTAGAGCAGCTTCCACTGCACCGTATGCAACTTCCTTGCATCATGATGGAGAGCTCCTAATGATGGTTTCACCACATCTAAAGGCCAAATTCATTTTATAAACACACCCTCCCTAGTGCATATATTCACGTTTCTAACAATAAGAACATGATTTAGTGTCACATGAAAAGTTTCCACTAATAATAAATTGCATTTTTTAAGGAAAATTGGAGGACTCTCGAGTGAAGGTAGAATAACAATGAAAATTGGGACAAGGTAATGCTCCTCTCACCAATTCATCACTACAATAGAAATGAGAAAGATATTTCACAACTAAGGTTAGATTGACACTGAGAAGGAAAACTCAATCCTAACGGAGATATTTGAAAAAATTGGTCTGATCGCAAATCAGCTCACATCTTCGTGCTATCCTACAGGTGACAAGGGAGATTCAGAGGTTTAATAAGTTTGAACTCAAGTCAGCTTTACTTCTTCGGGCTACCTTAAAGGGAGATTGAGATGTGCTTGACAATCAAATTACAACTCTTCTATTTTGAAAAAGTTAAAGATTATTGTAAATTCCGCATGTACTTGCTCATATAATCAATCTCAAACCATGACAAAGAAGGATGGTTGCAGTATGTTAACGACAACCTTAAATCTAGTCAATTTATGATTAATCATTAAAATATTTGGACATAGTATGAATATTGATAATTCATATGCAACTTCTAACTAGATTGAGACTTATACCTAGTTGTTGTTGCATTGTCGTTATGTAGGGTGTGATGTAGGCAGCCTACCCTGAAGCAAGCATCAGTGGCTGATTCCACGGCTTGAACCCGTGACCTATAGATCACACGGAGACAACTTTACCATTGCTCCAAGGTATCCCAGGACAAAACCATATTATCTGCTATTCAAACATCGATCAGCTTCCGGGAGATTAATAATATTACCCAAGATATGCCCAATAGAATTCAAATGGACGATCGAGAAGAGTATTAAAGACAACGTGTTATTATAGAGTTGAAGCATAAATGACCTTACATTTCTGTGCATGTACATAACCTTGTTACCAAAATGTCAAGCAATCACCAAATATATATACATTTATATATATAATTTATTTACACCATATATGTTTTGTTTCTCTGGTTTCATCAGTGCACGGATTTATCTGCAATATACTGCACACTGACTAGCTATTCCTGTTCCCTTTCAACTTCCAGGCTAATCTCATTCCGACGTGTGAACGGAAGAGTAAATGGTGGATTATACTGCAAGCAGAAGTATAAAAAACACACAACTAGTATGTCATTTGGGGGTTACACTAGGCCAAAATATGTTCCCCAGGAGAATTACAAGTACTATTGAAATGGTTCTACGAATATACCTGTGCAACTTCTATTGAGGCACCATCTTTTACCCGAAACTCTGCATCTCCCTTTAGCGCAGCACGGAGTCTTGATTCTCGGGCTTTAACTTCTTCATCAGTCACAAAACCTTTGTTGAAATCGAATGGGAGAAAACTAGCTAAGTTAGGATGTAAAACTTCAAAAATAGAATTCCTAAATGTTTTTGCTTTTGAACTCTGAATGGAAATTGCTATCTACCACAGCAGGCATATAGGACATCAAAGGAAAAACACAGAAAATACAACTAGATGAAAAATTCTCTCATGTCATAACAAGAGAAGCTATCAATAAAGCACTAAGTAAACTTAAACAAGATTTACTTCCATAGACCAATGAGACAGAGCTCTGCTTTCCGATTACTAGGATATTGAATTTCAAATTAACTTAAAATGCAAATCTGTCTAGAATTTTATATTAGCAGCAACAACTACGCCTCAGTCCCACAAAGTTGAGGTCGGCGCTATGAATCCTCACTTCTTTCTGTAAGCTCAACTCATAACATCATCATACAAAATAGAACTTTATATTGACATGCTAAAATCTGAAATCACAAACCTGAAAAAGCAACAACGGCGACAGTTTTCCTAGGCACCTCCTTGATAGTTACGGAGGAATCCTTTGGTAGTGGCAAGTCTGAACCATACTTTGAGGGCATGACAAAGGACATCCTCCACTTTCCTTGATCTTCCACCTAATGAAATTCTTAATGAGATTCTAGTGGGTGTAATTTTGGTGAAAATATGAGCGCATGACATTCCAAATTAGAAAAACATCCTCTCTACCTTCCCGCAAGTAGGGGTATGGTTTGCATACACGCTACCTCCCCAGACTCCACTTGTGGGATTTTACTAGGTTTGTTGGTGGTGGTGGAGGCGCGGCGCGGGG
>AWOL01S0033088.1:0-20966 GCA_000715115.1 Nicotiana otophora
GAGGGGGAAACTTAAAATTTTACTTAAAATTTCATTTTCCCTCCATTTCCCATTCACC
The DNA here is from genome assembly GCA_000715115.1 of Nicotiana otophora. Lineage (NCBI taxonomy): Eukaryota > Viridiplantae > Streptophyta > Magnoliopsida > Solanales > Solanaceae > Nicotiana > Nicotiana otophora. The sequence goes on from AWOL01S0033088.1 coordinate 59, forward strand.
CTCATATTAAGAATATTACATCTTAAAATAAAACCTCAACATCAACAACAGTACATAGCCGCAGGGAAAAAGCTCGAATTTAAGGAAGCAAAAAGCCAAAAGAAGGAACTCAGTTCCAACCTTTTTTACATTATTTGTGAATTTTAAATAAACTTACAGTTTTATTTACGTCAACATTGCTTCTCTATCAAGAGCTAATAAAATGATGTCAAGGTATCCTCTTCGTCCTATGCTTAGAGTGTACAGTCGATTTGGGGCTATAGCGCAACGATCGAATGCAGAAAGAAAAAAGAAGTCCTCTAGTAACAGTATATGCTATAAGTCCATGACTATTGAGGCAAACAATAAAAAGATAACAGAAAAGTTATGTACATCCACAAGGTAGAGTACGCGTAAAATTAAAATCTTGAAAACCATCCTCAATATATATGATTTCTCTTAAACAAATACCACTTTAAAAGCACATGACTAATAATAATCATAGACCATGTGAAGGTAGACGGAAAGAGGGTATTAAGAATCAGTAAGAAAAGTGAAAACAAAAGGAATATCTTCGCAAATTTAATTCAACTTTCTTCTAAACAAAGAAGAAGAAAAAAAGACAAGTAATAATAAAATATAAAAGATAGAAAATTTATCTATTTGAAACCGCACAAAAATAATCAAGCAGAGTCCGATCTTAACCAGAATTGAACCAAGTGATGAAGGCAAAAAGAGTAGCAATAAGTGATAATAATTTTTAAAAAAGCAAAAGAAGTGGGCATATGATGTAGTGCAGATACTTAAGTAAATTTAGATTTAGGAATAAAAATTAAAAGGAAGACGTGAGTCTGGGGTACCTTTTTTTACCTTTGTTTGATGACATAGATATATAGGTATGAGATTTATTTCCGCAAATAAGAAAATCCACCAACAGTAAGGTGTGTAATGAGTGGGAAATTATTCCTCTCGCCAATCCATGTTGAAGTCGAAATAAGTCAAAGAACCGTTCAAACGTATTTATGTTATAATTGTTTTATATTATTACAATAATCTTCTCATTTTTTATTGGAGGAATAAATCTCATATTTACATTCAGCATTTTCTCAAGGGACACCTCCCTTCGTATCAATGAGTAACGGAAGTTGTTCAAGGATGCGTCCCTTCATATGAAACCGTGTGTTTGTTGCCAAGCGTAGCGGGTTTTTTAAACTTATAGTAAGTAGGATAATTATGTTTTAGGGGTAAAAAGGTAATTTAACTTTTTAGTTTAGGGGTTCATGCTTTTAATATTAACTAGTCTCTATATACGTGCTTTACACGTAAATGTTTAGTCAATTATTCATATGAAGGAACAATAAATTTTTATTGTCGACATTAATATCCCTCTTAAAAATTCAACATACAATTGTCCATGTAAGAAATCATGTAGCAACAAAGATAGTGTGATCATGTATTTTATTTATCTTCTCCACGAAACACAAGTGTAGCTATAATTATTCTTGTTCATATTTAAATACTTTCATCGTTCAACATTTAGAGCGAAATATTAAAAATAAAAGTAAATAAAAAAAATATTATAAGAAAGTAGATATGTATTAATCACCAAAGAGAAACTGTACAAACTATAGTCATGCTAACTCAGCTGACTATCTCAAAGCTGAAGGATAAACAAAAGATACCTATTTTACATACAAACTAAAGAATCTACTATGTTCCTAACTAAAAATGTTGAATATAGCTCTTAGCTCGAGTAGCTACTCTAACATTGCATATGTAAGCTATCTCCCGCACAAGAACATTACTCCCTCGGAACCTTTGCTCAAATATACATGTGTTTCTTTCACTCCATATTTCATGCGAAATCTTGGCATAGATCATTTTGAAGATGCTAGCCTTCTTGGATTTTTCTTTTCCCTGCTTGATGATCCACTGAAGATATTAGTCCTAGCAAGTGGTAGGCATATATGATCTCTGAATCCAAGCATTACTTTCCTCCCTAGTTCTCTAATGTACGAGCATGTAACAAAGAGGTGCTCCCTTGATTCATCCTGCTCTTGACACATAACACATTGAGGAGTAACAGTTATACCCCAACTGGCTAGTTTATCTTTAGTTGGCAATTGTCCATAAAGCAATAGCCACAATGTGAAGACTGCTTTTGGCCTAGCAGTATTCTGGAAAATCAGGCATTTCTAGCTTACTCTTGGCGCATCACCTAGAAGCTGCATGTATATTTGTCTAATAATGCTTTTACTGTTATCATTTATACTCTGTGTCTGCAGCAGAGTTGTTCTGACGCCAATTATTTATCTCACCATCAAACTGGCTTGTTATGGTATTGACATCTGTTGTAGTTGATGCTGTTTGATGTAATAAGCATTAATCCACCTTATCCATAGCTTGTCTTGCTTGTGTGCCAAGTCCTAACAAGTTTTGGTAATTGCTGCTTTGTTCTACAAAGGGAGATTAATGAGATTAAGTCCACCAGCTGACTTGGGAGTACAAATCTTTCCCCATGCTACTAAGGTCTTATTGGTTATTGTGTTAGTTCCAATAACTTGTTAGAAGGTTGGTGCAACTATACAGAGAGAGGAAGAAGGATTTGCACATGGTGTTTATTGACCTAGAGAAAGCATATGACAAGGTTCCTAGAGAAATTCTCTGGAGATGCCTGGAGGTAAAAGGTGTGTCGGTTCCCTACATTATGGCGATTAAGAATATGTATGATGGGGCTAAGACCCGGGTTAGCACAGTAGGAGGCGACTCTGAGCATTTTCCGATTGTAATAGGGTTACACCAAGGTTCTGCGCTCAGTCCATTCTTATTCGCCCTGGTGATGGACGCGTTAACAAACCATATTCAAGGGGATGTGCCATGGTGCATGCTATTCGCCGATGACATAGTTCTGATTGATGAGTCGCGAGTCGGTGTTAACGAGAGGCTGGAGGTTTGGAGACAAGCACTTGAGTCTAAGGGTTTCAAGTTGAGCAGGACGAAGACGGAGTACCTGGAGTGTAAGTTTAGCGCTGAGCCAGAGGAAGTGGACGAGGATGTGAGGCTTGATTCGCAGGCCATCCCGAGTAGAGGCAGCTTCAAGTACCTTGGTTCGGTTATCCAGGGGGGAGGGGAGATCGACGAGGATGTCACACACCGTATTGGGGTAGGATGGATGAAGTGGAGGTTAGCATCTGGAGTCTTGTGTGACAAGAGAGTGCCACCGATAATCAAAGGTAAGTTTTATAAAGCGGTAGTTAGACCGGCCATGATGTATGGGGTTGAGTGTTGGCCCGTTAAGAACTCACATATCCAGAAGATGAAAGTAGCAGAAATGAGGATGTTGCGGTGGATGTGCGGGCACACTAGGATAGATAAGATTAGGAATGATGATATTCGGGAGAAGGTGCATGTGGCTCCCATTGATGACAAGATGCGGGAAGCGAGGCTTAGATGGTTCGGACATGTTCAGAGGAGAAGCCCAGATGCTCCGGTACGGAGGTGTGAGCAGCTAGTGGTGGAAGGCACGAGAAGAGGTAGAGGGCGGCCTAAGAAGTATTGGGGAGAGGTGATCAGACAGGATATGGCGAGGCTCCAGATTTCTGAGGACATGACACTTGATAGGAAGATGTGGAGGTCGAGTATTAGGGTTGTAGGTTAGGAGGTAGTTGAGTCGTGCCTTGCTTCGTACCATTTTGGGACTAGCCATTTAGGAGTTTTGTCTAAGATAGCTAGTGGCAATGTTATGGCTTACTATTTTGCTTTTTAGTGTATGTCCTATTTACTAGCTATCGCTTTTTCTTTGCATCTTTCCTCTAGATTTCACGGTGTTCCTATTTTTCTTATGATTGTTGTGGCGATACTAATATTTACTAATATTGTCTCCCTTTGCTTTGCATCTTTCTTCTGGATTTCATGATGTTGTTATTTATCCTATAAGTGTTGTTGTGATACTAATATTGTCTCCCTTTTTGTCCTTTTGTCTTTGTTTTTTTTTTGAGCCGAGGGTCTTTCAGAAATAGCCTCTCTACTCCTTCGGGGTAGGGGTAAGGTCTGCGTACACACTACCCTCCCCAGACCCCATTAATGGGATTCTACTGGGTTGTTGTTGTTGTTGTTGTGTTAGTTCCAGACCAGATGTAGCTTCTACAGAGTGCTTCTATCATTTTCAGTACCTTAGCAGGTAGAATAAACAATTGAGCCCAGTATGCTTGAATGCCAAAGATTACAGATTGAACCAGCTGTACACGACCAACGTAAGAAAGATTTTTAGCAGTCCGGGAAGAGATATTGGTTGTGATCTTTTCAATCAATGGTTGCCACTGTATGAGAGCTATCTTCTTTGTAGACAAAGGAATGCCTAGGTACCTGAAGGGTAATGTACCACTTTCAAAACCCAGGTGTGTTAATATCTGAACCTTGATATCCTGCTTCACCCCACCAAAGTATACAGAGCTTTTTCCTGGATTAGCCTGCAATCCTGATGCCTTAGAGAATTGAGAAAAGCATCTATACAGTGTGGCCACTGAGGATAGATTACCCTTAGTAAATAACAGGAGATCATCAGCAAAACTCATGTGAGTATTGCCAAGCTTCCTACATCTGGGAAGATATTGGAAGTTGGGCTCCTTATGAAGTTCATGCAATGACTTACTCAAATACTCCATCACTATTGCAAAGAGAAAAGGGGAGATATGATCTCCTTGTCGAAGACCCTTAGCAGTATTGAAGGGTTCTGTGGTTTCTCCATTCACAAGAATAGTATAGTTGACAGTCTTAATACATTCCATTATCCATTCGATAAACCTATCAAGGAATCTAAGCTCTTCCATCACCTATTGTAAGAAGATCTATTCTACTGAATCATAAGCTTTCTGGAGATCAATCTTTATCATACATCTAGGTGATATCTGGGCCCTAGTGTAAGATTTGACTAACTTATGAGCTAGTATGACATTATCAGCAATCTTTCTACCAAGTATAAAGCATGCTTGAGCCTCACATATGATGCAAGGCATGACTTTCTGCAATCTGGAAGCCAAGATTTTAGAAATCATCCTATATAGGATTGAACAACAAGTTATTGATCTGTACTCTCTGACTATGGTGGGTTTACTCACTTTAGGAACTAATGTAATAGTAGTGCAATTTATAGCCTTATAGAGTTTCCCAATCGAAAAGAATTCCTTCACAGCATCTATGACCTGAATTTTGATGATGTCCCATGCTTTCTTGAAGAAAAATGCATTAAAGCCATCAATACCTAGAGCTTTATCATCACCAACTGCTTTGAGGCTCTCAGCAATCTCTTGACTAGTTACTTCTGCACATAGATCAACCCTTTGCTGGTAAGATAGTATAGGACCATTCTTCATGTACATTCTGTTGATGGCAGGAAAAGTAGTAGCAGTTGTTCCCATTAAGCTCTTACAGAAATCAACAATCTCTCTTTTGATAGCATCAGGGTCAGTCACCTTGTCTCCTAGCAAAGTTGTAATTTCTGTGATTTGTTTCTTTTGAGTTCTATCCTTCGTCACTGCTGTAAAGTACTTAGAGTTTGAATCTCCAAGTTATATCCATTTTTCTCTAGCTTTCTGCTGAAGGGCACTCTCTTCAATTAAGGACCACTTCTCAAGGTTTAGTAGGACTTTTTTCTCCATATCAAGTAAATCATCAGTGCAACCCTGTGAGATTTTCTCTTGAATGTTACTCGCTCTATTCTGGCCTTCTCAATTTTCTGAGTAATGCGCCTGAATTCCTTGGAGTTCAGATCTTTCAAAGCAGGTTTTAGATCTTTAAAACTTGCCCATACTGATTTCAAAGTACCATGTGAACTATGTGAACTCCATATGCTAGCAACTATTTGTGAAAATTTCTCATGTTCTGCCCATATGTTAAAGAATCTAAAAGGCGCTCTACCTTTCCATGTGGAGGTTGTCAGAGATAACAACATAGGAGCATGATCTGAGATTTGAGGCAAATCATAGTTAGTCTCCACATGACCCCAAGACATCATCCATTCATAATTGCCAAATACTGTAACGACCCGGCCAGCCATTTTGAGTGTTATAACCTCGTTTCCCCATTTACTACTCAATTTATGCTTTATAGTTATTTTATAACTTACCGGGCTAGTTGGTTCGGGTCAGGAAGGAATTCGGAATGAAATGAGACACTTAGTCTCATAATTGAAAATTTAAGTTAGAAAAGTTGACCGGATATGGACCTATATATAAACGACCTTGGATTTGAATTTTAATGATTACAATAGCTCCGTATGATAATTTTGGACTTAATATCATGTCCGAAAAAGTATTTGGAGGTCTGTGGTGGAATTAGGCTTGAAATGCCGAAAGTTTAATTTTTGGAAAGTTTGACCGGGGGGTTTGACTTTTTGATATCGGGGTCAGAATCCGATTCTGAAAATTTGAATACCTATGTTATGTCATTTATGACTTGTTTGTAAAAGTTTAGGTCAATCGGACGTGATTTGATAGGTTCCGGAGTCATTTGTAGAGATTAGAAATTTCAAAGTTCATTAGGCTTGAATTGGGGTGTAATTCATGGTATTAGCATTGTTTGAGGTGATTTGAAAGTTCAACTAAGTTCGTATGTTATTTTAGGACTTGTTGGTATATTTGGTTGAGGTCCCAAGGGGTTCAGATGAGTTTTAGATGGTTAACGGATCAAAAATTTGGACTTGAACAACAGCTGGAATTTTCTGATATCTGATGATGTTTTCCTTCTACGCGATCGCGTGATTGCATCTGCGATCGCGTAGGCTTAGTTGGTCAGTGGAGATTTTGTTCTACGTGATCGCGTGGGGATATCTGCAATCGCGTAGAGTTAATTTAAAGCAGTGACATTTTGTGCTTCGCGATCGTGTGAAGCGGGACGCGATCGCGTAGCTATGTGAGTTTGTTATTCGCGAACACTTGAAGATGGTCCCGTTCGCGTAGAGGAAATTGGGCAAAAATGGAAATCACGCGTTTTTGCCTCACGATCGCGTGGTTAGGTCCGCAATAGCGTAGGTCAGTGATGTTGTGCATCGCGATCACATGGGAAAGTCCGTGATCACATAGAGTTAAATCTGGGCGATGAAAAATTGTTCTTCGCGATCACGTAAAGCAAATGACTGGGCTGAGAGTTTAAGTTCTGAAAATGGGACTTCGTCCCATTTTTAGTTTTTGATGGATTGGAGCTCGGGAATAGGCGATTTTCGGGAGTTTTTAAAGGAAAATAATGGGGTAAGTATTCTTAACTCAATATTGGTTAAATTACCCGAATCCATGATCGTTTTTTAATATGTAATCGGTGAATTAAGTTGAAAAATTGTGAAAACCCTCTTAGTTTAATTTGGAGATTTGAGGGTCGAGTTGATGTCGGATTTGAGTAAAATTTATATGGTTGGACTCGTGATTGAATTGGCTTCCGAATTTTGTAACTTTTGTCGAGTTCCGAGATATGGTCCCCACGGGTGATTTTTGAGCTAAATGTTGGATTTTTATGGAAAATTAACATTTTCTTATGGAATTAATTCCAATAAATTTTATTGACTGAATCGAATTATTTGTGGCTAGATTCGAGGTGTTCGGAGGCCAATTCACGAGGAAAAGCCATTGCAGAATAAAGATTTATGCGGTTTGAGGTAAGTAACAGTTTTAAATCTGGTCATGAGGGTATGAAACCCCGGATATTTGTATCATGTGATTATTTTAGAGGTGACGCACATGCTAGGTGACGAGCGTGTGGGCGTGCACCGAGGAAATTGTGACTTGGTCTGTCCCGTGGAAACTATAAAGTTGAATGACTTGTTGATAGTTATGTGCTCTCTATGTGTTGTGAAAATTTGACTATAAACCATGTTAGAAACCATGTTTAGGCTACATGTTGGTACTGTTGGGAACCACATAGGTCGTGCACATGTTAAACTATGTGCTTAATTATTGTTTTGTACTCAGTCACAGTTTACTTATTTATTTTATCTCAATCTCTATTGTTCATTATTGATGTAGCATATCATTGTTGTTTGGGCTGATTTTATGATTGTGGAGAGCCCAGGAGACTGGAGAACTTTATGACTGAGTGAGGCCGAGAACCTGATCGTGAGATATTATACCATAGCACATGAGTTGGTCGTGCAACATGTGAGTTATCCGTGCGGATCCTTATATTATACTATAGCATGTGAGTTGGCCGTGCGGATCCTTATATTATACTATAGCATGTGAGTTGGCCGTGCGGATCCTTATATTATACTATAGCACATGAGTTGGCCATGCAGCACATGAGTTGGCTGTGCGGATCCTTATATTATACTATAGCACATGAGTTGGCCGTGCAGCACGTGAGTTGGCCGTGCGGATCCAGATATTTATATTATGGCACGTGAGTTGTTCGTGCAACACGTGAGTTATCCGCGCAGATTATAGCTCTTGCGTTGTAGGAGCCCCTCTGGAGTGTGTATACCCCTAGTGAATACGAGTACCCATTGAGTGTGAGTGCTGGGGGTTGAGAGCCGAGTGGTTGAGCTATTGTGACGAGTTGAGTGACTGTTGCCCTGAGAGGATGTACTTGGTTTTCATTTGTTGTTGCACTTAGTTTCTATCTATCATTGTTGTGAAATACTCTAAAAGATTTTATATCCGGATTACATGAACTTGAACTGTATAAAATGATTTGACTTAAACTGTTGGATTTGAAAGCATGTCTATTCTTTGCTGGAATTACTGAAAGTGAACTATAACTGCGTAGCTCGTCACTATCTTCAGTTCCTTATTTATTATTGTTACTTGTTGAGTTGGTTGTACTCATACTATACCCTGCACTTCATGTGCAGATCCATATGTTCCCGGACTTAGCGGGCGTTGATTCTTTCGCAGAGTTGAGTTTCCGGAGATTCAGAGGTAGCTGTCATATTTCGCAGACCTTGCCTCTCCTTCCCTATCTTCTTATTTACAGTATTTGGTCTCAGACTTTTATGGGCCGTATTTTACAAACCTGTATTCATATTAGATACTCATGTACTCAGTGACACTAGGTTTTGGGGAGTGTTCATATCAGTATTTGTGGGATTTTGTAGTTTATTTAAATATTATATTTTCAAACTTAAGAGAAATTGTGGTTTATTGAGGTTATTGGCCTGCCTAGTATCGAGATAGGCGCCATCACGACATGTTGAAAATTTTGGGTCGTGACAAATTGGTATCATAGCCTAGGTTACATAGGTCTCACGAGTTATGATCAAGTTTAGTAGAGTCTTGCGGATCGTCTACGGAGACATATGTACTTATCTTCGAAAGGCTGTAGAACCCTTAGGAAAATTTTACTTTCTTGTATTCTGTCCTACGAATTTGTTGATTCCAAAAAATAAATTTTTGTTGATCTATTCTCTCACAGATGGTGAGGACACGTACTACCGGATCGGACGCTCAGCCACCAGTGCCACCAGTTAGGGCCACGAGAAGTTGGGGCCGTGGTAGAGGCCGGGGTCGAGGTAGAGGTCGAGGTGTAGCTCGTACCACAGTTGGACCAGCACTTATAGTACCACCATTTGCTCCAGCTCAGGAGCAGATTCCAGATATAGCTAAGCCGACAACTGTGCCCATTGAGGTTCCAAGCCTTCAGGAGACTTTGGCCCAGATATTGGTATCTTGCACTGCTCTAGCTCAGGTGGTTTCGGCTCAGGTCGCTCTTGCCACTTCTCAGGACGGGGGAGGTACTCATACCCCTGTTGCCCGTACTCCAAACTAGGTAGTACAATGACTTCAGATACCGGGGGAACTACCAGCCCAGTCGGCTACAACTGCTCAGGCCCCGGTAGTTCCTGTTATGGCAGATGATGAGCAGAGGAGACTTGAGAGATTTGAGAGACTTCGACCTCCATCTTTTAGCGGTGTGAAGTCAAAGGATGCTCAGGGTTTTTCGGATAGGTATCAATGGATGCTTCGGACAACGGGTATTCTGGAGGCCAGTGGGGTCTCATTCACTACTTTTCAGTTTTCTTGGGCTGCACTCAGATGGTGGGAGACTTACGAGAGGCGTAGGCCTATTGGCACAGCACCCCTTACTTGGCAGCAGTTCTCCATGGTCGGTTAGGAGAAGTTCGTGCCTTAGTCCCGCAGAGAGGAGCTGCAGATAGTTTGAGCAGCTTCGCCAAGGTGATATGTCAGTGACACAGTACGAGATGAGATTAGTTGTGTCGTCACACAATCTGGTTGGTTCCCACTGATAGGGAGAGGATTAGGAGGTTTATTGATGGACTCACATATCAACTGCAGTTACTTATGACTAGAGAGAGAGTATCTGGGGCTACTTTTGATGAGGCAGTGGACATTGCTCGGTAGATAGAGATGGTTCATAGCCAGGAACGTGGAGAGAGAGAGAGGATAAGAGGCCTCGTGGTCTAGGTGATTACATCGATGTTCCTTCAGGGGGTTAGTTTTACCGCAATAGGGGGTAGTCCAATTCATCGTGGTGCATCAGCTAGCCACAGTTCTTATAGAGCTCACTCAGGCAAGTCTTCATTCAGTGCACTACCAGCGCAAAGTTCTTATCATGCCTCGTCCACTCAGACTTCTGCAGGTAATTCCTCAGGTTATCGGGAGCAACAGTTCCATCAGAGGAGGGGTTGTTTCGAGTGCGGAGAATTTGGTCATTTCAAGAGAGAGTGTCCTAGGCTGTTGAGTGGGGCTCCACAGCAGAGTCCTCGACTGACGGCACCGGCACCAGCAGTTCCACCACCCGCCCAGCTAGCACGGGGTGGGGGTCAGGCAGCTAGGGGTCGCCCAAGAGAGGGAGGCCGATCAGGTGGCGGGCAGGCTCGATTCTATACTTTTCCTGCCAGGCCAGATGTTGTTGCCTCAGATGCAGTGATCACAGGTATTGTTTTAGTGTGCCACAGGGAGGCTTTTATATTATTTGACCCTGGTTCCACTCATATGTATCATCGTATTTTGCTCATTATCTGGATATGCCCTATGAGTCCTTCATTTCACATGTTTGTGTATTTATACCGGTGGACGATATTATTACTGTGGATCGTATGTATCGGTCGTGTGTGGTAACTATTGGGGAACTGGAGACTAGAGTTGATCTCTTATTACTCGGTATGGTTGATTTCGATGTAATCTTGGGTACGGATTGGTTGTCTCCGTGTCATGTTATTCTGGACTGTCACGCAAAAATTGTGACGTTAAGGATACCGGGGTTGCCAAAGGTTGAATGGAGGGGTTCTCTAGATCTTGTTCCTAGCAGGGTAATTTCTTATTTGAAGGCCCAACGTATGGTTGGAAATGGATGCTTGTCATATTTGACCTTTGTGAGAGATGTTGATGCAGATACTCTTATTAGTGATTCAGTACTAGTCGTGCGAAACCTTTTGGATGTATTTCCTGCAGACCTGCCGGGTATGCCGCCCAACAGGAATATTGATTTTGGTATTGACTTGGTGCAGGGCACTGAGCCCATTTCTATTCCTCCGTATTGTATGGCACCAGCTGAGTTAAAAGAATTGAAAGAGCAATTTCAGGAACTCCTTGAAAAGGGGTTTATTAGGACTAGTGTTTCACCTTGGGGTGCACCGGTTCTGTTTGTGAAAAAGAAAGATGGTACTATGCGGATGTGCATCGATTATAGGCAGTTGAATAAAGTTACAATCAAGAATAAATATCCCTTGCCGCGTATTGATGACTTATGTGATCAGCTTCAGGGAGCGAGGGTGTTTTCCAAAATTGATTTGAGATCTGGGTATCACCAATTGAAAATTCGGGATTCGGATATTCTAAAGGCGCCTTTCAAAACTGGTTATGGCCAGTAGGAATTTTTGGTGATGTCTTTTGGGTTAACCAATGCCCCAACATCATTTATGCATTTGATGAATAGTGTATTCCAGCCATATCTTGATTTATTTGCAGTGGTATTTATTGATGATATTCTCGTGTACTCACGTAGCTAGGAGGAGCATGCACTACACTTGGGTATTGTATTACAGAGGTTGAGATAAGAGAGACTTTATGCCAAATTCTCTAAGTGTGAGTTCTGGCTTAGTTCGGTGGCATTCTTGGGACATATAGTGTCCAGTGAATGAATTAAGCTGGATTTGAAGAAAATAGAGGCAGTTCAGAATTGGCCCAGGCCATCTTCAGTTACTGAGATTCAGAGTTTTCTCGGCTTGGCCGGTTATTATCGTCGTTTTGTGGATGGATTCTCGTCTATTGCATTGCCTATAACTAAATTGACCCAGAAGGGTGCTCCGTTCAGGTGGTTAGATGAGTGTGAAGAGAGCTTTCAGAAGCGCAAAACAGCTTTGACTACAGCTCCAGTATTGGTGTTGCCTACAGGTTCAGAGTCTTATACTGTGTATTGTGATGCTTCATGTATTGGTCTGGATACAATGTTGATGCAAGTCGGTAGGGTGATTGCCTATGCGTCCAGATAGTTAAAGGTACATGAGAAGAATTATCCAGTCCACGATCTTGAGTTATCATCTATTATTCATGCCTTAAATATTTGGCAGCATTATTTGTACGGTGTCCAACGTGAGGTATATACCAACTATCGGAGTCTACAACATTTGTTTAAATAGATGGATCTTAATTTGCGGCAGCAAAGGTGGTTGGAGTTGCTTAAGGATTATGATATCACCATTCTTTATCATCCCAGAAAGGCCAATGTGGTGGCTGATGCTTTGTGTCGTAAGGCGAAGAGTTTAACCAGCTTAGCATACTTACCGGTAGCAGAGAGGCCTTTAGCCTTGGATGTTCTGGCCTTGGCTAATCAGTTTATTAGAATGGATGTTTCAGAGCCGAATCGAGTTTTGGCTTGTGTGGTTTCTCGGTCTTCTTTATATGATTGCATTAGAGAGCGCCAGTATGATGATCCACATCTGCTTGTCCTTAAGGACACAATTCAACATGGTGATGCCAAGGAAGTCACTATTGGAGATGCTGGGGTGTTACGGATGTAGGGCAGACTATGTGTGCCTAATGTAGATGGTTTGCGTGAACTGATTTTCCAGGAAGCTCATAGTTCGTGGTACTCCATTCATCCAGGTGCCGTGAAGATGTATCAGGATTTGAGGCAGCACTATTGGTGGAGGCGGATGGGGAAAGATATAGTTGGGTTTGTAGCTCGGTGTCTAAATTGCCAACAGGTAAAGTATGAACATCAGAGGCCAGGAGGATTGTTTCAAAGACTTGAAATTCCGAAGTGGAAATGGGAGCGTATTACCATGGATTTTGTAGTTGGGATCCCACGGACCGTGAGAAAGTTTGATGTTGTTTGGGTGATTGTAGATCGGTTGACCAAGTCCGCACATTTTATCCTAGTTGGTACTAATTATTCTTCGGAGCAGTTAGCTGGGATTTATATTCGCGAGATTGTTCGCTTATACGGTGTGCCAATGTCCATCATTTCAGATCGGGGCACGCAGTTTACATCACAGTTTTATAGAGCAGTGCAGCGAGAATTGGGCACACAGGTTTAGTTGAGTACAACATTTCACCCTCAGACGGACGATTTTGGGGGTTCTTGGGATCAATTTCTGCCATTTGCGGAGTTTGCTTAAAATAATAGATACCAGTCAAGCATTCAGATGGCTCCGTATGAAGCTTTATATGGGAGACGATGTCGATCTCCGGTGGGTTGGTTTGAGCCGGGTGAGGTTAGAATATTGGGTACTGACTTGGTTCAGGATACTTTAGAGAAAGTCAAAGTGATTCAGGAATGGCTTCGCACGTCGCAGTCTAGACAGAAGAGTTATGCCGACATGAAGGTCCGTGATGTTGTTTACATGGCTGGGGAGAAGGTTCTGCTCAAGATTTCACCAATGAAGGGTGTGTTGAGGTTCGGGAAGAAGGGCAAGTTGAGCCCTCGGTATATTGGGCCTTTTGAGATACTTAAGAAAATTGGAGATGTGGCTTATAAACTTGCTTTGCTTCCTAGTCTAACAGGTGTTCATCCAGTGTTCCATGTATCCATGCTCCGAAAGTATGTCGGGGATCCGTCTCATATTATGGATTTCAGTACATTACGATTGACGGTAATTTGACTTATGATGTGGAGCCGGTGGTTATTTTAGATCGGAAGGTTCGAAAGCTGAGGTCAAAAAGCATAGCATCAGTGAAGGTGTAGTGGAGAGGCCGGCCAGTTGGAGAATCTACTTGGGAGATTGAGCAGGAGATGCGGAGCAAATATCCACACTTATTTGAGACTCCATGTATTATTCTAAACCCGTCTGAGGACGAACGTTTTTTTAAGAGGGGGAGAATGTAAAGACCCGGCCGGTCATTTTGAGTGTTATAACCTCGTTTCCCCATTTACTACTCAATTTATGCTTTATACTTATTTTATAACTTACCGGGCTAGTTGGTTCGGGTCAAGAAGGAATTCGGAATGAAATGAGACACTTAGTCTCATAATTGAAAATTTAAGTTAGAAAAGTTGACCGGATATGAACCTATATATAAACGACCTCGGATTTGAATTTTAATGATTACAATAGCTCCGTATGATAATTTTGGACTTAATATCATGTCCGAAAAAGTATTTGGAGGTCTGTGGTGGAATTAGGCTTGAAATGCCGAAAGTTTAATTTTTGGGAAGTTTGACCGGGGGTTGACTTTTTGATATCGGGGTCAGAATCCGATTCTGAAAATTTGAATACCTATGTTATGTCATTTATGACTTGTTTGTAAAAGTTGAGGTCAATCGGACGTGATTTGATAGGTTCCGAAGTCATTTGTAAAATTAGAAATTTCAAAGTTCATTAGGCTTGAATTGGGGTGTAATTCATGATTTTAGCGTTGTTTGAGGTGATTTGAGAGTTTGACTAAGTTCGTATGATATTTTAGGACTTGTTGGTATATTTGGTTAAGGTCCCGAGGGGCTCGGAGTTTTGAATGGTTAACGGATCAAATATTTGGACTTGAACAGCTGCTGGAATTTTCTAATATCTGATGCTGGTTTCCTTCTACGCGATCGCGTGAATGCGTCTGCGATCGCGTAGGCTTAGTTGGTCAGTTTGGATTTTGATCTACGTAATCGCGTGAGAATATCTGAGATCGCGTAGGGTTAATTTGAGGCAGTGACATTTTGTGCTTCGCGATCGCGTGAAGCGGGATGTGATCGCGTAGCTATGTGAGTTTGTTATTCGCGAACGCGTGAAGAAGGTCGTGTTCGCATCGAGGAAATTGGGGAGAAATGGAAATCACGCGTTTGTGCTTCGGGATCACGTGGTTAGGTCTGCGATCACATAGGTCAGTGATGTTGTGCATCGCGATCGCGTGGGAAAGTCCGCGATCGCGTAGAGTTAAATCTGGGCGATGGAAAATTGTTCTTTGCTATCGCATGGGAATATTCGCGATCGGGTAGAGCAAATGTCTCGGTAGAGAGTTTAAGTTCTGAATTTTTGACGTGTTGGAGCACGGGAAGAGGTAATGTCTGGGGATGTTTTTAAGGAAAGTGATGGGGTAAGTATTCTTAACTCAATATTGGTTAAATGACCCGAATCCATGGTCGTTTTTAACATTTAATCGGTAAATTAAATTGAAAAATTGTGAAAACCCTCTTGGTTTAATTTGGAGATTTGAGGGTCGGGTTGATGTCGGATTTGAGTAAAATTTATATGGTTGGACTCGTGGTTGAATGGGCTTCCGGATTTCTTAACTTTTATCGAGTTCCGAGATGTGGGCCCCATAGGTGATTATTGAGCTAAATTTCGGATTTTTATGAAAAATTAGCATTTTCTTATGGAATTAATTTCAATAAATTTTATTGACTGAATTGAATTATATGTGGCTAGATTTAAGGCGTTCAGAGGCCAATTCACGAGGAAAAGCCATTGCAGAATAAAGATTTACGCGGTTTGAGGTAAGTAATAGTTTTAAATCTGTTCCTGAGGTTATGAAACCCCGAATTTTTGTGTTATGTGATTATTTTGGAGGTGACACACATGCTAGGTGATGAGCATATGGGTGTGCACCGAGAGGATTGTGACTTGGTCCGTCCCGTGAAAACTGTAAAGTTGAATGACTTGTTGATAGCTATGTGCTCTCTATGTGTTATGGAAATTTAACTATAAACCATATTAGAAACCATGTTTAGGCTACATGTTGGTACTGTTGGGAACCACAGAGGTCGTGTACATGTTGAACTATGTGCTTAATTATTGTTTTATACTCAGCCACAATTTACTTATTTATTTTATTTCAGTCTCTATTGTTCATTATTGATGTATCATGTCATTGTTGTTTGGGATGATTTTATGATTGTGGAGAGCCCGGGAGACTGGAGAGCTTTATGACTAAGTGAGGCCGAGGGCCTGATTGTGAGATATTATACTATAGCACGTGAGTTGTCTTTGCGGATCCTTATATTATACTATAGCACGTGAGTTGGTCGTGCAGCACGTGAGTTGTCCATGTGGATCCTTATATTATACTATATCACGTGAGTTGGCGTGCAGCATGTGACTTGGCCGTGTGGATTGTTATATTATTCTATAGCACGTGAGTTGGCCGTGCGGCACGTGACTTGGCCATGCGGATCCAGTTATTTATATTATGGCACGTGAGTTGTCCGTGCAGCACGTGAGTTGTCCGTGCAGATTATAGCGCTTGGGATGTAGGAACCCCTTCGGAGTCTATACACCCTTAGTGAGCGTGGGTACCCATTGAGTGTGGGTGCTGAGGGATGAGAGCCGAGTGGTTGAGGTGTTGTGACGAGTTGAGTGATTGTTGCCCTGAGAGGTTGTACTTGCTTTTCATTTGTTATTGCACTTAGTCGCTATCTGTCATTGTTGTGAAATACTCTGAAAGATTTTATATCCGGATTATATGAACTTGAACTGTATAAAACTAATTTGACTTAAACTGTTTGATTTGAAAGCATGTTTATTCTTTGCTGGAATTACTGAAAGTGAACTATAACTGTGTAGCTCATCACTATCTTCAGTTCCTTATTTATTATTGTTACTTACTGAGTTGGTTGTACTCATACTAGACCCTACACTTCGTGTGCAGATCCAGGTATTCTCGGACTTAGCGGGCGTTGATTCTTTCGCACAGTTGATTATTCGGAGATTCAGAGTTAGCTGCCGTGTTTCGCAGACCTTGTCTCTCCTTCCCTATCTCCTTATTTACAGTATTTGGTCTCGGACTATTATGGGCCGTGTTTTACAGATTTGTATTCATATTAGATGCTCATGTACTCAGTGACACCAGGCTTTGGGGGAGTATTCGTATAAGTATTTGTGGGATTTTGTATTGTATTTAAATATTATATTTTCAAACTTAAGAGAAATTATGGTTTATTGAGGTTATCGACTTGCCTAGTATCGAGATAGGCGCCATCATGACAGGTTGGAAATTTTGGGTCGTGACAAATACTATATCCAATCTACTGGTGACCCTATCAGTTCCAGGCTGTTTGTTAGACCATGTATAGTAGTCACCTTTCCAAGGTAATTCTATTAATGCAGTGTGTTGAAGGCAGGCAGCAAAATCTTGGATTTCTGAGTAGATTACTGGGTTACTAGATAACATGTCATTGGAGTATAATACTGCATTACAATCCCCAGCTATCATCTATGGGACTGCTATATTTATTGAGAGTTGTTGCATTGTATCCCAGAGGATTCTTTTTTGTTAAATCCCATTGTACCCATATATTACTGTGAGTAAACAATCAATATCTCATCTTCTAATTTTTACCTGACAGTGTATCATTTGAGCATCATCTTTAATACCATTAATGTAATGACCCAACCGGTCATTTTAACTTTTAGAAACCCGTTCCTTAAAATAAAACTCCCCGAACATGCTTTTATTAATTTATGACTCGCAGGGATGGTTGGTTTGGGATTTGGAAGTGTTTGGGTTGAAATCGGAATACTTGGTTCCTTAAGTTGGCTTTAAATGGCCAAGTTTGACTTCGGTCAACATTTTTAGAAAAGGACCCCGGAATCGGGATTTGATGGTTCCAATAGGTTTGTATGATGATTTTGGACTTGGGCGTATGTCCGAATCGGGTTTTGGATAACCCGAGAGTGTTTGACACTTAATAGTAAAAATCAACTATTTGTAGGTTTAAAATTCTTTAATTTTGGTTTGGAGTAGGTTTTTGAGTAATTGAAATCCATTTGGAATTTCGAGTTTGGGAATAGTTCCGTATAGTGATTTAAGGCTTGCACGCAAATATTTGTGTCATTCCGAGTTGTTTAAATATATTTCGGCGCATTTGAAGTAAATTAAAGAACTTGAAATTCTTAAGTTTGAATCAATTTGGTTTAGGGTATGATTCTTAGATTTGATATTGTTTTACGCGTTCTGAGAGTTCGAGAGAGTCCGTTTTATGATTTCAAAATTTTTGATATGTTCGAGCGTGGCCCCGGAGGCCCCGAGTGTCAATCGGACGAGGCACGGACCAAGTTAGAAATTGGGAGCCAAAACTGAAACTCCCAGCTACTGTCAGAATCGCACCTGCGCTTGGCCAGTTGCAGGTGCGACATTCGCAGATGCGATAGAAGCTCGCAAGTGCGACACTCACTTATGCGATATTTCTTCGCAGAAGCAGAAAAGGGGAAGGGGGCAGTGGACCGCAGATGCGGAGAATTTGCTCACCTGCGCGTGAACGCGCAGGTGCGAAGAAGGGTGCGCAGAAGTGACCTTGGCCCAGGCAAGTGAAACTCGCACCTGCGAGGATTTTCTGCAGGTGCAAAAGCCGCAGATGCGGTACACTGTCCGCAGATGCGAAAATGACTGTTGGGCAGAATGTGTTACAAATCGGAGCTCAGTCATTTTGAGCCCATTTTCTTCCATTCTTGGGCGATTTTGGAGCTTTTTGAGAGGAGTTTTCAACTAACAACCTGGAGGTAAGTTAATTCCACACCCCTTGAGTTAAATACATAGATTATAGGTAGATTATAACTAGTAAATCTTAGAAATTAAGGGTTTAGATGAAAAACTTTGATTTTTATAAAACTGAGATTTTAACCACGAAAATAGTTATGGAATTGGGTAAAAATTATATATTCAAGTTCTTGAGATTATGGCTAACGTTTTCATCCAAATATTTACAGAATCCAAGCACGTGATCCCGGGATGAATTTTAGGATTTTTACCATTTTGGATAGGGTAATTTATNCTAACGTTTTCATCTGAAAATTTCAAGAATCTGAGCATGTGGGCCCGGAGTAAATTTTAGGAATTATACCATTTTGGATAGGGTAATTTATTTAATAGATGAATTTTGAATTATTGAACAATAATTGTTTCTAATTGTGGGGGCTACGTACGCACGAGGTGATGAGAGTCCGTGCGTAGCTACTATTATTGCTAAAGTCGGGGTAGTTTAGGACTCAAAGCATGAATTACTTGTGTAAATTGTATTCCTTGTTTAATTAATATTATTTGATATATTTATATATATGTTGTGAATTGTTAGATAAAAATATTAAAGGATGGGAAATTCATATGTTTGATTTTCTGTTTAAATTAATTAATTGTTAAAAACAATTATTTTTCTCCCGAATTTATCTTATAATAAAATATACTCTCCTTCCGGAGGTACATAAGAAAATGTCCTCCTTTCTTGTGAAGCGGGCCGAACGCCTCGGCAGGATAGATGCATCTATGGATCGCGTCGCACGTCCCTCGGCAGTGTACATGACACTTTGGATTGGGCCGTACGTCCTCGGCAGAAATCATGCTTAATAATAATAATTACACGATACTTTTATAGTTTATTTCAGCTTGCGAAGCTAATTGATAAATAGGAAAATCCTTAGAATTTAATGAATTATTATTCTTGCTTGTTAAAGAATTAATTGTTATTCCTGTAAATGATATTTAATTGATAAATTTGAAATTTATTTGAATTGAAGAAATTTAATTAATATATTGAGAATTGTTGCATTTGAAGGAATTTGATTATTTTCGCTGATTAAATAAATTATTTTAAATTCTTTAAATCATGTTGATTTAAATATCCTAGTTGTATTTCAATTATTATTATTGATCCATAGTGAGTGTCAAAGTCAGTCATCTCGTCTCTACCACTTCGAGATTAGGCTTGATACTTACTGGGTACACGTTATTTACGTACTCATACTACACTTGCTGCACTTATTGTGCAGGACCTGAGGCAAGTAATAGTGGGGGACCTATCGTCTTACACCCACGTTATCCAGGGGCATAGTGGTAAGCTACACTTTCTGAGTCGTTCTGCAGCTACTAGTGTCTCTCCTTGTATTTTCATTCTGTCTATTTGTATTTCAGACAGTATTTGAGGTTTTGTATAATTTACTAGATGCTCATACACTTGTGACACCAGGTCTTGGCACACACATTGGTAGAATTTGGGTTTCATTATTTTTCTTGGTTCTAAATTTTATCAATATATGCTTAATTTATTAACTTGGCTTCCCTAGCTGTAGTGTCGGGCTCCATCACGACCTATAGGTAAAATTGGGTCATGACAACATGGAATCAGAGCACTAGGTTCGCATAGGTCTCATAAGTTATGAGCAGGCCTAATAGAGACTTGCGGATCGGTACGGAGACGTCTGCACTTATCTTCAAGAGGCTATAGGGTGTTAGGAAATTACCTTTTTTCATATTCCATCATGCAATTAATGTAGTTCTAAATATCCTTCTCTTATTCTCTCTCAGATGGTGAGAACGCAATCGAATGAGGTTCCAGGCCAGGGAAGAGCTACTCCCCCAGTTACTAGAGGTTGAGGCTGAGGCCGAGGGAGGGCTTCAGCCCGTGGTAGAGGACGAGGATGTCTCAGGACTGTTCCAGTTATGCCGCCAGTGGGTCCAGTAGAGAATCCCATTGTTGAGGAACAGGATGAGGTGCCTATGGCAGAGCCAGCTCCGGTGGATTTCACATCTGCACCGGGATTTCAGGATGTCATGGGTCGTATGTTGTG
>AWOL01S0033092.1:9686-26778 GCA_000715115.1 Nicotiana otophora
AGACCTGGCCCGAGCCAGTCACAGCAGCCACGCCCTCCCAGAGCTTGTTTTGAGTGTGGTGACACTCGCCATGTGGTGAGGGATTGCCCCAGGATTAGGATGGGTGCGCCTCCACAGACTTCTTAGCCACAGCATGCCCCACCGGGTCCTCAGGCTATGATTACAGCACCAACTACCACCTCACCTGCTCAGCCAGCTCGAGGTGGAGGTCGGGGAGATAGAGGTCTCCCTAGAGGGGGAGGTCAGTCCAAATATTATGCACTTCCTGCTCTACAGAGGCAGTTGCTTCTGATTCTGTCATTACATGTATTGTTCCAGTTTGTCATAGAGATGCATCGCTATTATTTGACCCAGACCCTACATATTATTATGTGTCCTCTTATTTTGCCCCGTATTTGGGCGTATCTCAGGATTCTTTAAGTTCCCCTATTTCTGTGTCTACTCCTGTGGGAAATTCTCTTGTTGTGGACCGCGTGTATCGGACGTCGTTGATTGCTCTTAGTGGTTTTGAGACCAGAGACGATTTATTATTGCTCAGCATGGTGGACTTTGATATTATTTTGGGCATGGACTGGTTGTCGACCCATTATGCTATTCTTGATTGTCACGCTAAGACCGTGACGCTGGCTATGCCAGGTTTACCGCGATTAATGTGGAGAAGTACCTTAGAGTATATTCCCAACAGAGTTATTTCTTTTCTTAAAGATCAACGAATGGTTGATAAGGGGTGTGACGCGTATCTAGATTATGTGAGAGATGTCAGTATTGATACCCCTACAGTTGAGTCAGTTTCAGTAGTGAGGGACTTTCCAGATGTGTTTCTGGCTGATCTTCTGGGCATGCCACCCGACAGAGATATTGCTTTTGGCATCGATCTGTTGCCGGGCACTCAGCCCATATCTATTCCTCTATATTGTATGGCTCCTCCTGAGTTAAAGGAGTTGACGGAGCAGTTACATGAATTGCTTAATAAGGGATTCATTCGGCCCAGTGTGTCACCTTGGGGTGCTCCTGTCTTATGTGTGAAGAAGAAAGATGGTTCTATGCAGATGTGTATTGATTACGGCCAGTTGAACAAAGTGACAGTGAAGAACAAATATCCATTGCCTCGTATTGACGACTTATTTGATCAATTATAGGGTTCCAAAGTATTTTCCAAGATTGACTTACGTTCAGGTTATCATTAGTTGAAGATTCAGGATCCAGATATCCCGAAGACTGCTTTCAGGACCAGATATGGTCACTATGAGTTTCTTGTTATGTCTTTTGTGCTGACCAACGCCCCAACAACTTTTATGCACTTGATGCACAGTGTGTTCCGTCCTTATCTTGACTCATTCATCATCATGTTTATTGACGACATTCTGGTATACTCCCGAAGTAGGGAAGATCATAAGCAGCACTTGAGGACTGCACTTCAGACTTTGAGAGAAAAGAAGTTATATGCAAAATTTTCAAAGTGTGAGTTTTGGCTAGACTCAGTGGCATTCTTGGGTCATATAGTATCGAGTGATGGATCCAGGTGGATCCAAAAAATATTGAAGCAGTGCAGAGTTGGCCAAGACCATCCTCAACTACAGAGATTCAGAGTTTTCTTGGTTTGGTGGGGTATTAACGCCGATTTGTAGAGGGTTTCTCATTTATTGCAGAACCTATGACTAGATTGACCCAGAAGGGTGCTCCGTTCAGGGTCTTATACAGTTTATTGTGATGCGTCGCCAGTTGGCCTCAATGCGGTGTTGATGTAGGACCGTAGGGTGATTGCCTACGCATCCAGACAGCTGAAGGTGATGAAAAGAACTATCCTGTCCACGACCTTGAGCTAGCAGCTATTGTTTATGCCTTGAAGATTTAGAGGCATTATTGGTACAGAGTTGCTTGTGAGATTTACACTGATCACCGGAGTTTGCAACACTTGTGCAGACAGAAGGACCTTAATTTGCGTCAACGAAGGTGGTTGGAGCTACTTAAAGACTATGATATCACTATATTCTACCACCCGGGGAAGGCCAATGTAGTGGACGACACCTTGAGTCACCGAGTAGAGAGTTTGGGGAGTTTGGCATATCTTTCGGCAACCGAGAGGCCCTTAGCCTTGGATGTTCAGGACTTAGCTAGCTAGTTCGTGAGATTGGATATTTCAGAGCCTAGCCGGGTATTAGCTTGTGTGGTTGCTTGATCCTCTCTTTATGACCGTATCAGAGAGCGCCAGTATGATGATCCTCATCTTCTAGTTCTTCAGGATAGGGTTCGGCAAGATGATGCCAGAGACGTGACTATTGGTGATGACAGTGTGATGAGGATACATGGCCGGATCTGTGTGCCCAATGTAGATGGGCTTCAGGAGTTGATTCTCGAGGAGGCCCACAGCTCGCGGTACTCCATTTATCCCGGTGCCGCGAAGATGTACCAGGATTTGAGACAGCACTATTGGTAGAGAAGAATGAAAAAGGATATAGTTGGTTTTATGGCCAAGTGTCTCAACTGTCAACAAGTTAAATATGAGCATCAGAGACCGAGTGGATTACTTCAGAGGTTCGAGATCCCAGAATGGAAGTAGTAGAGGATCACCATGGACTTCCACAGACTTTGAGAAAGTTCGATGCTATTTGGGTGATCGTGGATCGGCTGACCAAGTCAGCTCATTTTATTCTAGTACTGACCACATATTCTTCTGAGAGGTTGGCTGAGATTTATATCAGAGAGATTGTCCGCCTCCATGGTATTCCAATATCCATCATTTCAGACAGAGGTACATAGTTCACATCACGGTTTTGGAGAGCAGCACAACAGGAGTTGGGTACTAGGGTGTAGCTGAGCATAACCTTTCACCCTCAAATGGACGGGCAGTCCAAGTGCACGATTCAGATTCTTGAGGATATGCTTCGTGACTGTGTGATGGAGTTCGGAGGGTCATGGGACCAATACTTTCCATTTACAGAGTTTGCTTACAACAACAGTTACCAGTCTAACATTCAGATGGAACTGTATAAGGCTTTGTATGGTAGGCAGTGCCGGTCCCCAGTGGGATGGTTTGAGCCAGGTGAGGCCCGATTGTTGGGTACAGATTTGGTCCAGGATGCCCTGGATAAGGTGAAGGTGATTCACGAGAGACTTCGCACAACCCAGTCCAGGAAGAAGAGTTATGCGGACCGGAAGGTGCGTGATTTGGAATTTGTAGTTGGTGAGCGGGTCTTGCTTAGGGTATCGCCTATGAAGGGCGTCATGAGATTCGGGAAGAAGGGCAAGCTGAGCCCGAGGTCCATTGGTCCTTTTGAGATATTTCGACAAGTTGGGGAGGTTGCTTATGAGCTTGCCTTTCTTCCCAGCCTAGCAGGAGTTCACCTGGTATTTCACGTGTCTATGCTCCGAAAGTATCACAGTGATCCGACTCATGTATTGGATTTTAGCTCAGTCCAGTTGGACAAAGATCTATCTTATGTTGAGGAGCTAGTAGCCATTTTGGCAAGCAGGTAAGAAATCTCAGGTCAAAGAATATTGATTCAGTAAAGGTCCAGTGGAGGGGTCAGCCAGTCGAGGAGGCAACTTGGGAGACTGAGCAGGATATGCGCAGCCAGTACCCTCATCTTTTCACAGTTTCAGGTATGTCTTTATACTCGTTCGAGGATGAACGATTGTTTTAAGAGGGGGAGGATGTAACGATCCGGCTGGTCGTTTTGAGAGTTAGAGCCCCGAACCCCTATTAACTGCTTTCCCCATATCTATTCTGTTATTGTGACATGCCGGGATGATTGGCTTTGAGTTTCAGAGTGCTTTGGGACACTTAGTCCCTAAATGAGAACTTAAGTCTTAGAATTTGGACCGTAGTTGAAACTGTGTGAATACGGTCCCAGAATGGAATTTTTGTCGGTTCCGTTAACTCCATTAGGTGATTTTAGATTTAGGGGCATGCCCGGATTATTTTTTGGAGGTCTGTAGCTTATTTAGGCTTGAATTAGCGAAAGTCAAATTCTTGGAGTTTTGGACTGGTAGTTGAAATTTTGATATCGGGGTCGGAATATGATTTCGAAAGTTGGCGTAGGTTTGTAATATTTAATATAACTTGTGTGCAAAATTTGGGGTCAATCGAACGTGGTTTGGTTGGTTTCAGCATCGGTTGTCGAATTTAGAAGTTTCAAGTTCTTTAAGTTTGAATCGCAGGATGAATTGTGATTTTTGTGTTGATTGATTTGGTTTGAGGGCTCGACTAAGTTAGCATGGTGTTTTAGGATTGGTTGGTATGCTTGGTTGAAGTCCAGAGGGCCTCGGGTGTGTTTCGAATAGTGAACGGGTGAGTTCAGTTGTTAGAAAGATCTGCTGGTGTTCAGGTATTGGTCTTTGAAGTTTGGAATGCAGACCACGACAGAAGTTCGAGTCAGCGGTAGATGTACGCGGGGGTGGCGGAAATTCCGCGGACAATGGTGGTATTCCATGGGGGCGGAATGAGGTTCGCGAGGGCGGTAAGAATTTTGTGGTCAGACGAAATTGAAATCCGAGGGTGCACTATAATTACAAGATTTGGGGTTTTATTTTCATGTTTTGACCTAGAGAGCTCGGGTTTTAACGAGTTTTTGAGGGATTTTCAAGAAAACCAACGGGGTAAGTGATTCTAATTCAGTTTTGGCTAAAATACATGATTATATCACTGATTTCATCATTTGATTAGTACTTTGGGGTGGAAAATTGGAGAAAATAGAAGAAACTTCATAAAATGGGTTTTGAGAGTTGAATGTCGATTCGAAGTCGGATTTCGACAATTTTGGTATGGTTGAACTCGTGAGTTAATGGATGTTCGTAATTTGTGATTTCTACCCGATTCCGATATGTGGGTTTGGGCCGACATTTTAGGGCGAAATTTGAGTTCAATCAGACGTGATTTGATGTGTTTCGGCGCAAGTTATAGAATTTGAAGTTTCAAGGTTCAATGATTTTGAATTGAGATATAATTCGTTGTTTTGATGCTGTTAGGTGTGCTTTGAGGCCTCAAGTAGGTTCGTGTTATGTTATAGGACTTGTTGATACAATTGGTTGAGGTCCCGGGGTCCTCGGGTGAGTTTCGGACGATTAACAGATCAAATTTGGACTTAAGGAAATGCTGGAACTGCTGCCTACTGGTGTGATCGCACTTGCGAAGATTTTGAACGCAGGTGCGAAGCCGCATGTGCGTGAAATAAGCCGCAGAAGCGGCCAAGAGTGGGACTGGGCAGTGCTCGTAGGTGCAAGGAATTTGCCGCATCTGCGAGGTCACAAGTGCGTAGGAGTTGGCGCAGATGCGGACTGGGGTTGGCGTGAGGCGCCGCATGTGCGAAGGGGAATGCACATCTGCGAAGCCCGCAGATGCTAGAATAGCGCTGCAGATGAGAGATTTTAGAGGGCCGGCTATTTTCTGCAGGTGCGCATTTTTGTCCGCAAATGCGGATGCGCAGGTGCGGAAATGCCTAGGCAGTGTTTAAAAATGAGGGTTCCGAGATTGTTTTCTCATTTTGGACATCGGTTTGGGCGATTTTGGAGAGGAAATGTTTCACACAACTTGGGGTAAGTGTTCTTAACTCCCTTGTGATTATATTCCATGAATTCATCTTCATATTTGGTGCAAGATTAGTGAATCTTCAAGAGAAATAGAAGGAAATTTCTATAATGTCACAAAACGAATTTTTCAAGTTTGAATACCGATTTGGAGTCGGATTTGAGTGAAATTAGTATGGTTGAACTTGTAATTAGATGGATTTTCGTATTTTGTGAGTTTCGTCGGATTTCGAGACATGGAGCCCATGGGTGATATTTGGGGCGTAATTTCCAATTTTGTGGAAAATATTAGCATTTTGATATGGAATTAATTCCTATGAATTGTGTGGACTGAATCAAATTAATTGTGGTAGATTTGAGCCACTCGGGAGTTGATACACGCATAATGGAATTTTTGGAGTATTGTTTAGCTTGCTCGACTTTGGATTCGGCTTGTTCGATGTAAGTAACTCTTCTAATCTTGGAGTTGAAGGTATGAACCCTGAATATATATATTTTGTGAATTGTTGGGACATGACGCACATGCTAGGTGACGGGCGTGTGGGCGTGCACTATAGAAATTATGACATAATCGTTTCTGTGGAATTTTATAGGTAAATAATCTTGGCATTTTTCATGCGGTTTTATGTGTTAAAGAAATTGAGCTGAAAAATATATTAAACATTATGTTGAGGCTATGTGCCAGTATTATTGGGACCCACAGAGGTTATATTGCTGTGAATTATTGTGTTAAATCAAAAATTCATAATCAATCATATTCATTTCATTGCATATCATAACCTAGTTTTATGACTCTATTTTGATGCATATAAATATGGGCAGAATGCCTTGTTTTACTGAAATGCCCGAGTGGCTTGATAGGTTTATGACTGAGTGAGGCCGAGGGCCTGATTTGTGAGGATATTTATGAGATCAGGATGCACACCGCAGCATGTTGATATCGGCTGAGGGCCTGATTGCGATGATGAGTGTGGATCGTGGCTGCAACATACTTCATTATTATAGCATGTGAGTTGTCCGTATAGATTATAGCGCTTGGGCTGAAGGAGCCCCTCCGGAGTCTGTACACACCCCCAGTGAGCGNCGAGTGCCGAGTGCCGAGTGCCGAGTGCCAAGTGCAGAGTGATTGTGAGGTATGCCCGAGTGGCAAGAGTGATTGTGAGGTATGCCCGAGTGGCAAGAGTGATTGTGAGGTATGTCCGAGTGGCACGAGTGACTGTGAGGTTTGCCCGAGGGGCTGTATATGAGTGATGTTCTACCCGAGAGGCTGTTTATGATTTTATCACTGAATTGTATCGCATTGGCATGCACACATGACATACAAGCATAGAGATGTATTTTGTTTTCCTCATGTTGTACAACATCACATCATTCATGATTTCGCATATATTTTTTGATAGATGGGTATAGTGATGCACTTGTTTTACACGGGTTATCCGGAATGAAAATGAAATATATTATTTATTATTAAGAAGATTTTTGGAGAAATTTATTGTTTTCGAACTATTTATATTATTGGCAAATTCGGCAAACGATTTGGGTTTTCACTGATGTATTTGAAAGAAAGAACTACTATTTTATTTTTTTTGAAATCATTATTTGGCTGAGTATTTTATTCCTGAGTTACTTCTGGTATTATTTGCTTTATGTTGTTATGGATTGTTGTGGACTATCGGTTGTGGACCCGACCTTGGTGGAAGCTCGTCACTACTTTCAATCTACGGCTAGCTTTGTTACTTACTCAGTACATGGGGTCGGTTGTACTGAAACTACTCTTCTGCACATTGCATGCAGATGTTGGCTGCTGTGCTCGATGGTTGCGGGATTTGAAGATGTACCTGCGTTCCTGTTGTAGCTGCCTCTTGTTCAGGGTAGCCTTAGATTTATAAAAGCTCTGTTTATGTATTATTCAAACAGACTATGTATTTATTTCATTTACGCTTTATATACTCTATTCTTAAAAGCTCATGATTTGTACTACCAGTTCTTGAGGGATGTATAAGAGTAAGCTCTTTATTCACTTAGATTTCTTTAATAATTATTATTGAAATTGGATAGTTGGTAATTGGCTTACCTAACGGGATGGGTTAGGTGCCATCACAACTAGTTGGATTTTGGGTCGTGACACTAGCTGTGAAGTTGGGCCCCATCATGACCTATAGGTGAAATTGGGTCGTGACACGCTCTCCGTGTTTCCCGTGGTCCAGAAACCTTACTTGGTCTGGTTCATTATTTCATCGTGCCCGATCCCAAATGCATCGTTCATTCCTCTCGGGTTCCAATATGAGGGGTCCTTCGGCCTCACTTGTAGTCGTGTCGAGCCGTGCTTTCCTTTTGTTTTTTCATCGGAAAATCGGGAAAAACTCTGTCCCGATTTTATCCGTACACACTCATTTAACTAGTGAAGGAAATATTACTTTTCTACCATTAAATATTAAAGGATAGATAAGTTTTAACTCATACATATACTAATGGTAAATTCTACATCCAAGGCCAACACTGAACAAGTATTTATGATTTTGATCGTATATTTACATCTCATGCTCAAGGCAAGCAAGAAATTTCAATGGATCTTATAATCAAGTACTTGTGTATACTTATGATATAATCAGCGGTCAACCAGCTACAACTTTTAACAGATGTCACTTTAATACTTACATGATTTGACATGGTACGTTTCTTGTCACGACCCAATTTTATCTATAGGTCGTGATGGAGCCCAACACTATAGCTAGGCAAGCCAACTAATAAATTAAACATATAACAATAACATTTAAATCCAAGAAAAATAATAAGACACCAATTTCTACCAATGTGTGTGCCAAGACCTGGTGTCACAAGTGTATGAGTATCTAGTAGATTATACTAAACTCCAAATACTGTCTAAAATAAAAATAGACAGAATTAAAAATACAAGAAGAGGAACTGGTAGTTGCAGGACGGCTCAGAAAGGCAGCTCACCACTATGCCCCTGGATAACGAGGATGTGCGATGATAGGTCCTACACTAGTATCTGTCTCAGATCCTGCACAAAAAGTACTGCAAGTGTAGCATGAGTACGTAAACAACGTGTACCCAGTAAGTATCAAGCCTAGTGTCGAAGTGGTAGAGATGAGATGGCCGACTTTGACACTCACTAAGGGTCAACAATAATAAATGGAATAAATTATAATTATTCAAATCAGTATGATTCACAGAGTTAACAATAATTTTATTCAATTAGCAGAAATAATACAAATCCTTCAAATGCAATAATTTCCAATCTATTAATTAAATCCTTCAATTTCAATAAAAGTTTCAATTTATCAAATAGTTTTACAAGTTGCAATTCAATTTCAATAAATTTTCAATTTATCAAATAGCTTTACAAGCTGCAATAAATTGTCAAAGTATCGTGTAATTATTATTATTATTATTATTAAGCATGATTTCTGTCGAGGTCAAACGGCCCGCTCCAGAGTGTCGTGTACACTGCTGAGTGACATGCGGCATGATCCATAGATGCATCTATCTTGCCGAGGCGTTTGGCCCGCTCCACAAGAAAAGAGGACATTTTCTTATGTACCTCCGGAAGGAGAGTATATTTATTATAAGATCAATTCAAGAGGATGAGCAACTTTTTTAACAATTAATTAATTTACCTGGAGTCCGATCATGGACATCGATCATGGAGTCCAATCATGGAGTTCGATCATGGAGTCCGATCAGGGAGTCCGATTTTGTACCTCGGTCATGGAGTCCGATTTTGAACCTCGATCAGGGAGTCTGATTTTCTACTTCGATCAGGGAGCCTGATTTTGACAGATAAGGGGAAAAAACCAGATCAGCCAAAAACCAACAAAACTCACTTCAGTAGTCTCCCAACTTCAATTCTTGATCCGTTAACCATCCGAAACTCACCCGATGCCCTCGGGACCTCAACCAAATTCACCAACAAGTCCTAAAACATCATACAAACTTATTTGAAATCTCAAATCGCATCAAACGATGCTAAAACCACGAATTATGCTCCAATTCAAGTTTAATAAAATTTAAATTTCCAACTTTTACATTCGATGTCGAAACTCATCAAATCAAATTCGATTGACTTCAAATTTTATACACAAGTCATAAATGACATAACATAGCTATGGACATTTTCGGAACTGTATTCCGACTTCGGTATCAAAAAGTCAACCCCCCGGTCAAACTTCCAAACTTAAATTCTTGTTTTAGCCATTTCAAGTCTAATTTCACTACGGACTTCCAAATAAAATTTCGATCACGCTCCTAAGTCCAAAATCACCATACGTAGTTATTCTAGGGTCGTTTGCACTTAATTCGACATCCGATCACTATTTTAAACTTAAACTTTTAATTTGTCACAAAAATTCTATATCTAGGGCTAGGGACCTCGAAATTTGATTTCGGGCATACACCCAATTCCCAAATCACGATACGGACCTACAAGAATTGTCAAAATACTAATCCGAGTCCGTTTTCTCAATATGTTGAGCAAAGTCAACTCAGATGAGTTTTAAAGCTCTAATTCATATTTTAATCCATTTTTCACATAAAAACTTTCTAGAAAAGTTTACGGACTGCGCACGCAAGTCGATGAATGATAAATAGTTCTTTTTGAAGTCTTAGAATACAGAATTAATTATTAAATTTAAAGATGACATTTGGGTCATCACATTTCTAGTATATTCAATTTTTGGGATTTTGGGGTTAAATGTCCTTTATATGTTTTCTTGTTGTCCAATTGCCGAAGTTCAGATTGTTGTTTGTGTCTGCGTCTTTTTTTTTTTCTGACCATTGTTATCTGTAGTTCCTAGGCTACCGTCAATTTAGAAAAATACGTGGTTACTTTAGATCATGTATACGGCTGTAATTCTTCACATAAACCTACTATTAAAATTATTTTTTGTTTCAAATAACACTTTATACCCTTGGATATAATATGAGAAATTTATTGAAGAAATTTATTGGTTGGAATTTAACTTCGAGAAGTTCAAAATTGCTTTGGAAAGAAATTCCAAATTTGGAAGCTTTAAGTTGGAAAAGTTTACCAAACTTTGACTTTTGAGTGAACAACCTCGAAATCAGGATTTGAAGGTTCCAACAGATTCGTATGATGATTTCAAACTTGGGCGTATTTCCGGATCGAGTTTCGGACGACCCAGGAGTGTATTAACGCCTATTGTGAGAGTTGGTATTTTGGGAAGGATTTCATAAATTTGGATTGAAGTGTATTTCAATGTTATCGATGTCCATTTGGGATTTCAAGTCTGGAAATAGCTCTGTATGGTGATTCTGGTCTTAGAAGCATGTACGTATGTAGATTTGGAGGTATGTAGGTCGTTTCGGAGTCATTTGGGGAAAGTTGGAAATTTAAAGGTTTTTTGGGAAAGTTTGACCGGGAATGAAATTTTTGATATCGGGGTTGAATTCTAATTTCGGAAGTTGGAGTTGGTTCGTAATGTCAATTATGACTTATGTGCAAAATTTGAAGTCAAACAGACTTGATTTGATAGGTTTCGGCATCAGATGTGAAAGTTAGAAGTTCAATAGTTTATTAGGCTTGAATCGATGCGTAATTCATGGTTTTGATGTAGTTTAATGCAATTTGAGGCCTCGAGTAAGTTCATGTCGTGTTTTGGGACAGGTTGGTGTGATTGGACTGGATCCCGGGGGCCTCGGGTGTGTTTCGGGTTATTTTCCCCATGTTTTGCTGCTACTGATGCTGGTTCTGGTGTCCTTCATCGCGAACGCGGGGCGGAGATCGCGTTTGCGAATAGGGATTTGTGGGATGGAGGAAATTACTCATCGCGAACGCGACACAAAGGATGCGAACGCGAAGAAGAACCGGTACATGCCTACGCGAACGCGGCACAGGGGTCGTGAACGTGAAGAAGGAAGGGGAGGTAGGGACCTTGAGCCATTAAGCCTTCGCGAACGCGACACAGGGGTCGCGAACGCGAAGAGGGAAGGGGACCTGGGGATTATGAGCAATTAAGCCTTTGCAAATGCGAAACTTAGACCACGAACGCGAAGAAGGAGTTCGAGGTTGGGGTAGTTGGCTACCACGAACGCGATGATGTGCATGAATATGCCTTCGCGAACATGACTTGTGGAATGCGAAGGGGTAGGGGTCAGAGGGTTCGTGAACAAGAAGAGGAGGTCACGAATGCGAAGAAGAATTTTGGGGAAGAGACATTTGGCCTTTGCGAACGCGAGGCATTGGTCGCAATGCGAAGAAGGGGTGACTGTGCTGGGCAGAATGTTTTAAAAACGAGATTTGGGTTCATTTCACCCATTTTCCATACGGCTTGGGCGATGTTTGGAGCTCTTAAAGGGAGTATTTTCACTATCTAATGCAAGGTACGTGATTCCCACCTATTGAAAGTTTAGTACTTGGTTTATATATGGATTTAAATATGGACATTAGTAGGAATTTGGGATTTTGAAGAAAAACCTAGAAATTGGTATTTTTGGATTTTATCCAAGAAATTGGACATGGAATTTGAAATAAATGATAAATTTGAGTTCATGGTGTTATGGGTAAAGTCTCCGAAAAATTTCGGAATCCGGGCACGTGGGCCCGAGGGTGAATTTTACCGACTTTTCGAGCGGAGTTGAAATTGATTAATTATGGGTATTATAACACATTTTGATTGGTTTCCACCTTTTTGCATAGTTTTGGATTGACAAGCATCGATTTGAGGTGTTAGAGTGGAGTTAGAGCTGGCTATGGAGTTTTGGAGCGAGGTAAGTCTCTTGTCTAACCTCGCAAGAGGGAATTTATCCCATAGGTGATTTAAATTAATTATTATTGCTAACTATGGGGGCTATGTATGCACGAGGTGATGAGAGTCTGTGCATAGCTACTATTTATGCTATGTCTGATAGTTTAGGACTCAAATCATGAATTACTTATAGTAATTGCATCGTTTATTTAATTAAAAGTACTGGAATTATATTGTAAATTGTTAGAGGAAATGGTAAAAGGCCGAAATTTTACATACTTGAATTTTTGTGAAAAATACTTGTCTGTTAATAGAAATTGTACATCCTTATGTGTTAACCTTATAATATCTTCTCATTCCGGAGGTTCATAAGAAAATGTCCTCCTTTCTTGTGGAGCGGGCCGAATGCCTCGACAGTATAAATGCATCTATGGATCGTGCCGCACGTCCCTCGATAGTGTACACGACATTCTGGATCGGGCCGTACGACCTCGGCAGAAATCATACCTAATAATAATAATTACATAATACATTGACATCATATTGCAGATTGTGAATATAAATGATTAATTGAAAGTTATTAAATTTGAAAGAATTATTTATTTTCGCTTGTTAAGAGAATTTATTGTGATTCATATGAACCATGTTTATTTAAATATTTCTATTTTAATATTATTGACCCATAGTGAGTGTCACAGTCGACCTCTCGTCACTACTTCTTTGAGGTTAGACTTGATACTTACTAGGTACACGTTATTTACGTAATCATGCTACACTTGCTGCATATTTTTGTGCAGGTACATGTATGTTTAGTGATCTTTTTGGCGCAGAGGTGCAACTATTGCGGGGACTTTAAGTGAGATGCATTCCATGTAACGAATCCGCAGCATACAAAGTCTCCATATTTACATATTCCTGTCTAATTTTTATTCCAGACAGATGTTGCATTTATCATATTTTCTAGTTGATGCTCATGCACTTGTGACACCGGATTTTGGAGGTTCATTCAAGTTATTTATTTATCGTGGTTCGCGCAGCTACTTCCAATTACTCCCTAAATTCTATTTTGCACTGTCTAATTAAGGAATAATTTTGATTACAAAAATACTAAAATGGGTAATTAAATTGGTAAATCACCGTTAGCTTGCCTGGCGGCGGCGTTGGGCATGATAGCATGGTATCAAAGCAATTGGTTCACTTAGGTATCACGAGTCATGAGAAAGTCTAGTAGAGTCTTGCGGATCTGTACAGATACGTCTGTACTTATCTTCGAGAGGCTACAAGGCTGTTAGGAGCATTTTTCTTCTTGATTCCTTTATCGCGCGGTTTCATTCCATTAAGGTTTTTGCCTTGATTTCCTTCCTACTCATTCTTATATGATGTTGAGCACTCGTGTCAACTGGGCATCGAGGATTTTCAGTGGTACTACAGACGTATGTTTCTCCCCGCGCATTCAAACAAGTTATTATCATCTTCTTGCGAAAGAAGGTTTTATCATTTCATCTTAGAATCTGTAAATCCTACGGTTTTGAGGCTATGCACAGTTTGGTGTAATGGTAGAGTGCCTGTCTACATGTTAAGCCAGTGAATAGCTCAGAAGGAGGATTTCTTAGTGCATGATTTAGAGGTTTAATATTTAATTCTAGCAAAGAAAATCCAATTGGACTATGAATGTTCAGGTTTGGGTTGATGGAGTAACGAGACTTGGTACTTTCGAGTGTGATGGAGTTTTTATTGTGATGCGGTGCCGTCTTCCTTATTTGAACGCATTACAGTTCGCCGGTGTTATGATCTTATTTGATTTTACCTTCGGAATAGGGTGTTGCAAAATGGTGCTTGAGGGGCGGTTGTCAGATAGCAGTGTGCGGCAAAAATAGTAGTGTGCAGTGGTTCATGTTCGGATTGGTATTTCTAATGTGACGGCTCAAGGAAAATGATCTTCTAGGAGGCTTAAAGCTGGTAGCAATTTGTTAGTTCAAGTGCTACAGAGATGGTTTTGGATTTGATACAATATTTGGGTAACGAAGAATGAGGAAGGACATGAGGAGGTGTCTTGCGGTGGTTAATTTACTAGCAGGTCAAGTATGCGAAGAGGAAGTCGGGAAGTTGCTTAAAGGAGATGGTTTGGCCGAAGTGGGAGAGGTAGAATATCATATGGATTCGGTGGTAGGATAGCCACGTACCTAGAGAAAGTGTTGAACGGTTTGGAAATCACGATGGAAGGTGATTTGGTGTACGTATCTTATTGGGAATGATGGTTACTGTACGGAGAAGATTTAATATGGCCGAAAGGAGTTGCTTGAAATGAAGAGGGGTGTGAAGATTTGACTATTGTTTCAGATGCGATATGACTTGAGTTTGGATGATATTGTTGAACTCTCAGTTCATGTTAATGAGGAAGGAACGAACTTATACAACGTCGTGGAAAGAGGTCGGATAGGAGATCGTGGTTGATGATTCAGAATGTTCATGAAGAGATTTAACAAAACACTGCGAGATATTTATCGGGTTAACGGTGCAAGATCACGGTAATCGAGAAAAAAGAATAATTGTGGGCTCAACATTTTGTGATTATAGTTTAAAGCTAAGTGGGGGAGCTCCACCGTCTACGATTAGATCGCATGGTTGTCGGCTTGTGCAACTTTTGGTTATCGGCGCATTGGTAGATTATTTGTGCCTAATAAAAAGGAGGCAACATGGGTAATTCGAGTAGAGGAATTGATAAATGTGTGCTATACTTCGTCTTATCGAATCAAGTGTAGGTGTTGGGAAGACTCAGAGTTATGCTTCTTGTGGAGGTAATGTGCAGATTCAGTCGGTTGCTTATATTTTAGGGTATTCATAAACTACCAAGGCAATAGGGTTTGGTTATATATTCGAGACCAAGTCAGAGTGGGTGACTCTTCACAACAGTTCAGTGAGTTCAAGAATTGAAGTCCGGTATTTAAGGATTTCGGGTCCGTTGTATGGTTGAGAGATCGAGTTCTGCAGCGGATTGCGAACGAGACTTGAAGTGTTCTATGTTATTATCGGGTAAGCGGTGTAGTATTGGACAAAAGGAAGAAACCGTTCTAGAATTGTGGGAAGTCTTGTGGAAGGGGTATACCAGTTAAAGACTCCATTGTGTGCATGATGAGGTATGAGATGGTTTATGAGTATTGAGACAATGTAGTCTCGCGATTCGGGTCACTCAGTATTAGTTGAGGGTGGATTTAGTTCGTTGTACTTTGATTGGAGCTGTTATTATTTCCAAGGCAAGTCAAGAGTAAATTTAAAGGAATTGGGTCAGTTAGTAATGGTTGAATCAGCATGATTGTGGCAATGATCAGTTCCTTCAGCGTAAAGTTATACATATGGTTTGTGGTTGTACTCGTGGGCATGACATAGGTACAATAACTTGATTGATTCGGGAGGTATGTAGTTCAAACGGTCTTGTTGTATAAACGGATTCCGGAAAAGTCACGGTCGTTTAGATCGCAACTTGAGGTTGGTATATCTTTGTGGTCTAGGAATTGAGTTGTGTGTTGCATTGGTTCTTCGGAAATGAGCTAAGTGAAAGGCCAATGGAGTGACTAATTCCACTAGTAGTTCAAGGGTTATAGTGAATACGTGTATTATCGCGTATCAGCATGATAGGTGCAGTGAGCAGCATGGAAACTGGAAGTTGAAGGTCAAGGTTGTAGTTCGGTTTTGAAAAGATTATCACGAGCTCGGGCGAGCATGGAAGAAGATTTAAATGTTTAGCGTAAGCTGGCGTTATCTTAGTGTCTCCTGAGAATGGTGTCCCGTGGAAGAAGTATTGTGTATTGGTTTGTAGATTGTGAATTACCTTACAGATTAGCACGGTAGGTGGTATGGAAATGCAGTCGTTGCCACCTAGTGCGGAATGGTTGTTGTAGCGTACCCCACAATGAGATTTGTATCGGTGTGGCATGGTAGTCACCTGATTGTTATAGATTGAAACCAAGTAGGGAGATTTTGGTGAGGTCGCTAACGTATGAGTTTATGCCAGAGAGGCGTTCTATTCCATAGGCGGTGGACTATATGATGGTTGTTCTGGATTTAACGGTTATTATTATGTGTCATGGAAAAAAAGTTATTGTGGATCTTTGGAAGGATATTGGCTCAGTATGATATGGTCAGAATTGGTGTGGGTTCCTTGTAGCTTGTAGTGTAATGTGAGCAGGATGGCTCTCGAGATGGAATAACTGGTGGTACTACAGGTGCTGTTCCAACTGTGGTACGAGCTACACCTCGACCACTACCTCGGCCTCGGCCTCTACCATGGCCCCAGCCTCTCGCAGCCCGCACTGGTGGCTGACCGTCTAATCCGGTAGTACGTATCCTCACCATCTGTGAGAGAATAGAATAACAGAAATTTAGTTTCCAGAATCAACAAATCCGCACGACAGAATACAAGAAAGTGAAATTTTCCTAAGGGTTTCGCAGTCTCTCGAAGATAAGTATAGACGTCTCCGTACCAATCCGCAAGATTCTACTAAAGCTGCTCATGACTCGTGAGGCCTACGTAACCTAGGATCTGATACCAACTTGTCACAGCCCAAAACCTAGCCCGTTGTGATGGCGCCTATCTAAATACTAGGCAAGCCGACAATCTCAATAAACCACATATCTTTTCAGCGGAAGAAAATCTCACAAGTGCAAATATAAATACTCCCAAAACCTAGTGTCACTGAGTACATAAGCATCTAATATGAATACAAGTCTGGAAAATATGATCTATAATAGTTTGAGACCAAACACAGTAAACAAGAAGATAGAGAAGGAGAGACAAGGTCTGCGGAACACGACATCTACCTCAAAATCTCCTGAAAATC
>AWOL01S0033098.1:0-30323 GCA_000715115.1 Nicotiana otophora
TGTGATGCGTATTTGGCCTATGTGAGAGATGTCAGTATTGATACCCCTACAGTCGAGTCAGTTTCAGTAGTAAGGGACTTTCCAGATATGTTTCCATCTGATCTTCTGGGTATGCCGCCCGATAGAGATATTGATTTTGGCATTGATTTGTTGTCGGGTACTCCGCCCATCTCTATTCCTCCATATCGTATGGCTCTTCCTGAATTAAAGGAGTTGAATGAGAAGTTACAGGAGTTGCTTCATAAGGGCTTCATCAGGCCCAGTGTATCACCTTGGGGTGCTCGAGTCTTATTTGTGAAGAAGAAAGATGGTTCTATGCGTATGTGTATTGATTATCGGCAGTTGAACAAGGTTCCAGTGAAGAACAGGTATCCTTTGCCTCGCATTGATGACTTATTTGATCAGTTACAGAGTGCCAGGGTGTTTTTCAAGATTGACTTGTGTTCTGGCTATTATCAGTTGAAGATTCGGGAGCCGGATATCCCGAAGACTGCTTTCAGGACCAGATATGGTCACTATGAGTTTTTTGTCATGTCATTTGGGCTGACCAATTCCCCAGCAGCCTTTATGCATTTGATGCACAGTGTATTCCGGCCTTATCTTGATTCCTTCGTCATTGTGTTTATTGACGACATCCTGATATATTCCCGGTCTCGGGAAGATCATGAGCAGCACCTGAGGACCGTGCTTCAGACTTTGAGGGAGAAGAGGTTGTATGCAAAATTCCTTAAGTGTGAATTCTGGCTTGATTCAGTGGCATTCTTGGGCCATATAGTGTCTTGTGATGGGATCAAGGTAAATCTGAAGAAGGTGGAGGCAGTGCAGAGTTGGCCTAGACCGTCATCAGCTACGGAGATTCGTAGTTTCCTTGGTTTGGCGGGGTATTACCGTCGCTTTGTGGAGGGATTTTTATCCATTGCAGCATCTATGACCAGGCTGACCCAGAAGGGTGCTCCGTTCAGGTGGACCGATGAGTGTGAGCAGAGCTTTCAGAAGCTCAAGACAGCTTTGACTACAGCCCCAGTATTAGTATTGCCTACAGGTTCAGGGTCATACACTGTCTATTGTGATGCCTCAAGGATTGGCCTTAGAGCGGTATTGATACAGGACGGTAGGGTGATTGCCTACGCATCTAGACAGTTAAATGTGCATGAGAAGAACTATCCAGTTCATGATCTCGAATTAGCAGCTATTGTTCACGCCCTGAAGATCTGGCGTCATTATTTGTACGGTGTTCCCTGTGAGATTTACACTAATCACCGAAGTTTGCAGTACTTGTCCAGGCAGAAGGATCTTAATTTGCGTCAGCGGAGGTGGTTGGAGCTACTTAAAGACTATGACATCACTATATTATACCACCCGGGGAAGGCCAATGTAGTGGCCGATGCCCTGAGTCGCCGGGCAGAGAGTTTGGGAAGTTTGGCATATCTTCCGGCAGCTGAGAGGCCCTTAGCCTTGGATGTTCAGGCCTTAGCCAACCAGTTCGTGAGATTGGATATTTCAGAGCCTATCCGGGTATTAGTTTGTGTGGTTGCTCGGTCTTCTCTTTATGACCGTATCAGACTGCTGATTCTAGGAGACTTCAAGGTATTTCTGCTTGCGTCCGCAGATCTTCGGAGTCCCCTTTTACTCCCTTGTCTATAGATTTTCTTTATTATCTTCAGACTTTTGTATAGAGCGACATAGATTATAGCAGCTTGTGACTTAGCGATATTCCGGGTCTTGAAAAATTATTTTGTATATGCCGAGTGGTACTACTCTTGGCTATTTATAATATGTTGTTTATCTTTAAAATGTTGTGTTTATTTATATTTTTTTATAATATTAGGCTTACCTAGTCGTAAAGACTAGGTGCCATCACGACACCTTACAGAGGGATAATTTGGGGTCGTGACAGATAGTTTTTAAAATTTATGGGTATAAGTCACATTTCATATTTTTTCAAAAAAAAAGTAAAATATGTTTTGAAAAATTATGTCCAAACAGATTTTCATCTTCAAACTAAACCTCACCAAATCAGATTTTTTAAAATAAATTTGAGAATTTATGGCCAAATGCTAGCTTATAAGCTGATAACGTTTTGCATTGGCTTCTACTTCATGTTCGGTGCATGACCAATTTATTGATTTATTTTCATGAGCCAAGCAAGTGAAAGTTCGTTTAATAATGAACGACAGTAAGACTTAAATTTACTATATTTATTTGCTCTATGACCATATTAAAATGTATGACTATTTAATCTTGAAGTTGAAATTGTTATATCGACTATACTTTTACTCCATCTATTTTATTTTACGTGGCAACATTACTATTTGGGAAATCATCGAGGTTCTTCTCTGATCATATTTTTTTAAATATTATATTTATAATTCAAATTATAAATAATTATGACTTATAGTAGTTTTAT
The DNA here is from genome assembly GCA_000715115.1 of Nicotiana otophora. Lineage (NCBI taxonomy): Eukaryota > Viridiplantae > Streptophyta > Magnoliopsida > Solanales > Solanaceae > Nicotiana > Nicotiana otophora. The sequence goes on from AWOL01S0033098.1 coordinate 2,408, forward strand.
GTAGTTTTAAATATGTATATTTTATTTTTAAAAAATTTTAATTTTATGTAGTTTTAAATATGTATATTTTATTTTAAAAAAAATTTAAGTCTCTATACGTAAGTTTACGATTAAAACCAAGAACTTTGACCATCGTATTTCGAACCTTGCCACACAAAGTGAAATAGAGGGAGTATTTCTTTAATCATAGCTTCTGTACAACTTGATAATCCGAAGTTGGTTCAGCTATTATCACGAAATATAAAAAGGAAAATGAGGAAGAAGCTAAAAATCTACTTATAAAAGAAGGTTGTCGCTCTTGACTAACATAACATGATATTCTTTGCTGCTTATTAATGTTAGGTTGGCCTTTTTTTGTCCCCACCTCAGACTCTACCGACACTCCCTTTCCTTCTTGAAATATTATTTTTCTCCCCTGATGTTTGGTATTTACATTAAATTTCATTAAGTTCGAATTTATATCGAAAAGTTTCTAATTAGAGATAAAGAACTCTCTAACAAAGGTGATTGCATATCAGAGTTCGAATCCGAGACTTGTGATTATAAATAAAAAAATACTTACTACTCCACCTCAAACTCTTGTTGGCGAAAATATCATTACATAATCCAAGGTTTTTGCATGGTCTTAGTAGCAATCAATAGCTAGAAATTCGATTAGCCTTCTAAATTATAATCAAAATAACCGTAATAATTACACTATTATTTCATTATTGTCATAATTAGGAGTATTAATATTATTATTATTATCTCTATTATGAGTCGAATTTCGTTATTTCTAATTCTGTGGACAATGTGTTGTAAGGACAGTCTGGAAACCATGAAGGAGACAAAGAGGGACCCCTTACCTGCTCATCATAAAATGTAATATACCCCTCCCACGTCACGAAAAATAATTTCAAAAAGAAAGAAGAAAGTATATCATCTCTAGGTATTTCAAATCGGTGTCAAACGGTTCAATTGTTTATTTAATTCAATTCGAGATATAGAAATCACATAAGAGCTCCTTCATGTATTTGGGGACCCACTCCCTCTCTTGTCATTCCCAACAAGTATGCAATATTAAATGTAGTATTCTTTAGTATTCATTATATTAGGTGGATCAGCGGAAGTACAATCTGAGACTCTATCGAAACAGTATATCTACTTTATAAAGTAAGAGTAAAAATGTAATTTCACACTATCCTCTCCATACTCCATTTGAGGAATTATACTGGAATTGTTGTAGATGGATCAGGCGAGGCAAACCTAAAATTTAAAATTTATGAGTTTGAGATTCTAGTTTTTTAAAGTTATTATGATTTAAATTAATAAATTATAATATATTAGATGAATTTCTTAAGTTAAACGTTACATTTTTAATAAAGTTATTGAATTCAACCGAATTCATACCTTAAACTCTACCTCCTCCTCTATAGGAGGGATACAACTTAAAAGGTGAAGAGATTGGCGAGGATATTATATACGGTCGAAATCGAGCTCGCCTACAACTTGGTAGATTGGGCTTGGAACGTGGCAGCTAAGGACTGAAGATCGACTTCGAGTCCCACCGAGCTAGAACCCGAGGTAGGAACGCCTGCCTTCGAGGAGCAGTGAGTCCGGTGTCAACCTTAGCCTCGAACGAGCTCGGAGAAACATTGTCAAGTTAACTAACAGAAGACCAAAATATTCGTGACCGGTCAGATATTGCGGCGAGAATCTCGACACGTATCAGTAAGGAACTGGCAATCAGCGAATCAAGAGATCTTTTACCTTTTATAGAATTATACTTAAAGTAGGATTCCTCTACAATATAAGGAGGGGGGGCAGATTATTCAGAGGACATTGTAACTCGAATCCCAAAACAATATATTATTATTCTCTTTAAGTTCTTATTATTCTTTTGTTGCTCTATTCTAATATTGATCAAGGCATTTTTGGCTCAAGGCTAACCTTTCAGGGCTAAGATCGTTCTATTTGTGTGGTTTGCATTCACTTTAACATTACTTATTTCAATTTTAAACTGATTTATCGTTTTGTATTAAGTTAGATCACGTATCCTTAAAACTACTTACAAATTCAATTGTTATCCGATTTTGAGGGTAAATAGATTGGCGCCCACCGTGGGGTTAAGGATAATAGTGGTTATTTAATACAAATCTCCATAACACACACTACTTTACGCTTGTTCTTTGAAGTGTCTTTAATTTCAGGTTAAAACACAAAATGTCAAACTCTCAATCAGCAGCACCCATACACGTGGACAACGAGTCCGACCATCAAGGTGAAAATAACAGCATAGCACCCGGTGATGAGGTGCTCGTTGATCCCATCAAAATTCCGGCCGCGGACCCGATTGATGCTTATTCACATGTGACAATCGACGCAAATTTGCCTACCGACCCTGAGAATAGCTTCCGCTGTAGAGCCCGATCGGCAACTCGAAACACATAAAACATTGGAGGAGAAGGGATCAGTCTACGGGTGATCTTCGAAATGATGCAGGCTCAACAAGCAGCGATAGTTCAGTTACAGAACCAGAGCCGTACATCGAGTAGGGTTGAACCCGGTCCACCCCAGGAAGTCACCTGCAGGAATGGACTGGTCACAGAAAGGTCAAATGAACATGAATTGGGGGCTAACCCAGAGATCATAAATATGCTCGAAGAGCTGACAAAACGGATAGAATCAGAGGAGAAGAAAATCGAAGCTAATGGCAAAAAGGTGGAAACCTACAATTCCAGGGTAGACCAGATTCTAGGAGCACCGCCAATATTGAAAGGCCTAGATTCCAAGAAGTTCATACAAAAACCTTTTCCTTCAAGGCACTTTTGGAAGGTTCGCTTGTTCCCAAAGATGGGCTCTTCCTCGGTATCTCTAAATTGCCCAACCCGGTGACACCCTCCGTGGCCGTAGAGTCCACTACATCAAAGAAGCCGCGGAGGACTCTTTCATTAAGACGTCTTTTCCCGCGAAGCTTTGGTCTCGGCCTCGTCCTCGACCTCCTTAGCTCAATGAAGATCGACATCGTCTCCCTCTGGTTTGGAGGCCCCTTGCCCTTCGAATCGTGTCGACACTCGGGCCACCAGATTGACGGCTTCTTCCTCTTGTTCCTCTTCGGGTTCATCCCTCAGCTGATAGAGAGAACCCGAAGGTGGTGCTCGAGCACTGGTGCTTTCTTTGGACTTGCGCACCAGCCTTCTCTTTGGCTTTTTCTTTTCCGAGCTTGGAGAACTCGACCCCTTTTTCTTTTCTTCTCTTCACCCTGTCTCGGAGCAGGGGACTCGCTGGAGACATCATCGCAACCGGATGAGGGCCTCATTTGGACGTCCTTGGATAAACCTACAAAAAGGAATAAAGCAAGTAAGAATTTTGCATATGGAAAACCAAATATTGCCCATGAAGAAGATTTCACCATGTGAACGGGTCTCCCATTGACCCTTTTAAAGCTCGCGCCACGAGCGCTCGAAATAAGGCCTTTGCGATACAATGCCCTCAACCCACTCTTTGAGTCGAGGAACTATGTTCGGGATCCGGGCAACAGCTGCACCATCATAGAACACCGATAAGAAGGAAGGAAAAGGGGCGATAAATAAAACCTTGAAAGCAAAATTATATACTTACGTTTCATGGTCCACTTCTCAGGGAACGACATGTGCTCGGCCGGAATCAAGTCCGAGGTCCTCACTTGGATGAAACGGCCTAGCCATCCTCGATCCCTATCTTCATCGATACTCAGAATGCAACTTTACTAGTCCGACGGGCGAGCTTGATTAGTCCTCCCTGGTAGAGTCGGGGACTGTATAAATGCATAAGGTGGTCGATCGTGAAAGAGCACCCCTCGATCTTACTCACAAAGAAGCGGAGGATGATTACGATCCTCCAGAAAGAAGGATGAATCTGACCGAGGGTTACCTCATATATCTTGCAGAAGTTGATAATGACCGGGTCCAAGGGACCCAACGTGAAAGGATAAGTGTAAACACTTAAAAATCCCTCGACGTGGGTGGTGATGGCTTCGTCAGGTTCAGGAACCACCACATGTTTGTTAGCCTAGTTGCAATCCTTTTTGACTTTAGAAAGAACATCCTCGGTGATCGAGTAGATGTACCTCGAGACCGCCTCACATCGGCCTGGTACGGAAGAATGTTTTTCAACCTTGAAATCAGCATTGACCAGGCACCCTCCAGGAATAAATATTTTCAGAGGAGGCTCCGGTGCCGGTTCCTCGACAGTAGTACGCGAGACAGTTTCCTCGGTAGCCGGCCGCAAGGTAGATGGGATTTCTTTTTGGGGAATGAATTTTGAAGTCTTCGCCATTTCTTTGAAGAATAAAGGAAAAAGAGTAAGTTAAAAGATTATGCTTGATGGTTTGGGATAAAGACAAAACATGAGTTCTTATAAAAATATTTCAGAGTAACGAGAAAATTAATACTTGGAAGTGTTGAAATTTCTAAGGTACGAGGGCAGAAGGTTTGAAAGTAAAGTTTGAATGAGCTAAAGAGGGGGTATTTATAGCTTCCTAGTGACGGTTCATATCTAGAAGTGGCCGACCAGCAACTGACGAGTATTTAATGCTATTAAGACTTGACTGACGAGACGTTTCGACTGTTTTGTCGTTTCTGTCACAAAATATCGAAGTCAGGATCGGAAGTTCATATCGTTTCTCGTCATCTACTCTCTGAAAAATAAGGGGACTATCTGTATACGGTCGAAATCGAGATCGCCTACAACTTGGCAGATTGGGCTTGGAACGTGGCAGCCAGGGACTGAAGATCGACCTCAAGTCCCACCGAGCTAGAGCCCTAGGTCGGAACGCCTACCTTCGAGGAGGAGTGAGTCCAGTGTCGACGTTAGCCTCGAACGAGCTCGAAGAAACATTGTCGAGTTAACTAACAAAAGATCGAAATATTCACGACCGGTCGGATATTGTGGCAGGAATCTCGGCACGTAACAGTAAGGAACCGACAATCAGCGAATCAAGAGATCTTTTACCTTTTATAGAATTGTACCTAAAGCAGGATTACTCTACTATATAAATGGGGGTCTAATTATTGAGGGGACATTATAACACGCATCCCAAATCAATATATTGTTATTCTATTTAAGTTTTTATTATTCTCTGTTTGTTCTATTCTGATATCGATCAAGGCACTTTTGGCTCGAGGGTGGCTAGCCTTCCAGGGTTAGGACCGTTCAATTCGTGTGGTTTGCATTCACTTTAACATTACTTATTTCAATTGCAAACTGATTTATCGTTTTGTATCAAGTTAGATCATGTATCCTTAAAATCACTTACAAATTCAATTGTTATCCGATTTTGAGAGTAAATAGATATATACCCGTCTCTTTTTCATTTTGATTCTCAAGTGTAAGCTTGCTAACATGAATAAGTAACAACTTTTGGCAACATAATTAGAAAAATAAATTATAATACACAGTGAAGTTTAATGTAAATACGTGATAGCCGAGATTGAATTTTCAGCTTTTGATAACTGAAATTGTAAATGTGTTTTTAAATTTATAATGTTCAATGTCTCCTTATGCATAACTAAATTGTACGTTAGGGAAGGTCACTTTAAAAAGAAAAAAGGTTTTACGTTGTAAACGTAAATAATCATATTCAGTCTAACGTTACCTATTCTCTTTTCAAAATATAATGTAAATTTTATAGTCGAGATGTAAATATTAGTAATTACTAATCCACCAAAGCATAAAAAACCTGCAAGTGTGATTTTATAAGCTTTACGAACTTTTAGGCACGTGGCTAAGTTAATTAAGTGATATACACACCTTGGAAAGTTAGAAATCACTTTACTTCACAACACTACTTAGATATTATCCTAAAGTCACGTATGCTTTTTTACTCTTAGTATTTATCCTTTGATAAAAACTTCGTTTCCTTTTTTTTTTTTTTTTTTTTTTTTTCGTCCGGTGTCCGATATCCACATTAGCGTACGACTAGATCCGGATTCGCACCGAAAAGTCCCATATTGGGGTAAAGCGCTCCCTAACAAACGCGACTCCATACACAGGGACTCGAACCCGAGAACTCTGGTTAAGGATGAAGGAGTATTTATCACTCCACCGCAACCCTAGTTGCTTTCGTTTCCTTTGTTTCAATTAGCAGCCTTTCTAACCCTTTAATTATTGTCGTACGAATATTTTTACGTAGTCGCGTCAGTGTGAAATCTGTGAAAAATCCTTTTTACCTAACTTTGAAGAAACCTCATAGATTATCTGATGTATTTGTTTTGTTTGATACGAATAAATGTCTTTAGAAAAGTAATTAGAATTGATTTGATGATCATTTGAATGCAGAGCATGATAAGGACATTTCATCTAATTATGCAAAATTATAAAACGTGCAATCAGAAATGGATACAGCTTATTCACAATTCAATTCAAACCAACAATTTGACATGAAATATGAATATATTTGTAAACACACCGTCAAATTTTAAATAATTAAAGTGTTAATTAAATTGCAACTTTCCAAAGTACAATGTATTCAATATTAAAATTTTTAAAAGTAAAATCAATTAAATCTAAATCATTTAACCGTAATTTCGTGCAAATATGTAACAAAATAAAAGAAACATTATTGGATAATTTGCCAGTCACACAATACTTGAAAAAGGTAAATGCCAATGTTATTGCTCATGTGGACATGTAATTACATTCGGAAGAAGTCTTTACTTAAGAAATAAATTCAGAGATTAATCTTATCTAGCTCAGTTATTTCAGTGGCTTTTTGTAGACAAACTGTACTATAAAAAAGAAGAAGAAAACATTTTTCTTCATCTTAATTATACTATAAATGCTTGTTACTTCACGAGAAGTATAAAGTGTTAATTAAGTTATATAAAGGTATGTGATTTCACATATTTACTAGTACAAAAATCAATGGATAGAATTAAATTAAAGTATATGCGACTAGAGAAGAACTTTAAATCTGTAGAAAGTTGATAGAAATAGCAGTCGGACTTAGCGTTCATTCATCTTTTCCTCTTTTCCCTTTTATTTCTTTTTTATTATATTAGTCAGATAATGACCTTATCAAGCTAAAAAAACGAGATTCATTAAGCAATAGACAAATCAAAAAAAAGTTTAATAGTAGTGTTGAATTTAACTTTTGTTGTATGTGCTTATAATGTCTGTATTTTGTACCATAAGATAATATGGCCTACAACAACAGGTAACTATTTTAGTAATTCTAACTTAATAACTTGAAAATACATCAGCTATAACCTGGCATATAACAATTAACAACAAATAACTGTTATAAATCTATATTGCTGTAATAAACAATTAAACCATTAAACTTTCTGAAATATATAAACAAAACAGAAAGTTAGTAATACTTGTTTAACGAAATAAATTCTGGAAAAACAGTATAGGAATAAATCGAGCCCATTGAATAAACAGTGTGTCTTTAAGGAAATTATTCCCCTCAAGTACCCGAGGTGCTGGAATATATCCTCCCAGAATAGAACGATTTAACTCACTGGGTGTTGGTACCAAAAACGCCGGTGAACAACGAGCCATTCGAAGGCTGTAAAACACACTGGAATTTTTATGCAGAAGAAGAAGAAGAAGGTAAGAAAATTTCGTAAGGAAAGATTATGGGATTCAAAGTATATTTATAGAGTTGCTGGCATTGTTTCTGAAAAGGTTTGTAACCTTTCAGAAACAACCATGGCTGTTGGAACAGGTTGTTTGAAATATTGCGGGAAAACGAATTTAAAATAATCCGGAAAAGAAAATGGGCCTGACCAGACCGAGTCGCAGGTCATGGGTTATTCCGGATTGAATTTTTCGTTAATTATTTAATTAAATAATTGAAAGAAATTTTGTCCAAAAAGATTAATCAATCAATCCGAAGCCGAAGCCGAAGCCGAGCCGCGAGCGACGACGACGACGGCGCGATGCTTGCCTTCTTCTTAACTCTTTAAGAGCTAGAAGAAGAGTAATTATATATATATACCCATCAAAAGCCTTTTCTTCCTCCAATATGGGACAATGTCCCTTTGCCAAGGAGGGAAACTCAAATATTTTATTTTCCCTCCATTTCTCATTCACCCTCTTTAAGCTACACAAGCTTAAAATCCCAACAATCCCCCACATGAATGGGGAATGGCTATAAAATAAAGGAATGCACGGACGCGTGTGTGTTTTACATGCAAGAATTAATTGCATCTGGATAAGTAAGTTTCCCTTTGAACTTTCCCGCAGTGAACTTATATCGGATATACTCGGTCAATCGGTAGATTTGATATTTTTGAACCGTCGAGCTTTGTTGTATACCTAAACAACATAAGTCACACAATCAATCCTTAACCATCTATGGTTCTCACGGTTGTGTTCGTTTCAGCCATGAACACCGCCTGGTTTCATGAGTGCTTAGAGAATGGGCCTTTACTTTCATTTTCCCTTGAAGCGGCTTACACTTCACACTCACATAGGTAATTTCTAAACGTGTAATCCTATAGACACACTATCTGGTCATATCCTGCCAGACTTAGCAAATTATTAAAAAACCTTTAAGCTTTGTTGACTCATCAAAAAGCTTTAATATTTTACCTCGATTTCTGAACATTGTCTTCATCATGAGAATTGGTTGAGTTATTTGACAATGTTGAACCGTCATTCATAACTTTGTTTGATCTCTTTGAACCTAACTCGTGGGATCTCCAGTATGCTAGGTAGAGTTACCGCCATGATGACTTGTCCTAGACCTTAACCCTATTCCCTTTGATGATCTTTCAACTGCCTCTCTAGATAGGCCTTTTGTAAGTGGATCCGATACGTTATCTCTTGACTTTACGTAGTCAATTGTGATAACACCACTAGAGAGTAGTTGTCTAACGATATTGTGTCTCTGTCGTATATGACGAGATTTTCTGTTATACATAACGCTTCCTGCCCTGCCTATTGCCGCTTGACTATCACAATATATACAAATAGGTGCCAAAGGTTTGGGCCAAAATGGAACATCTTCCAAGAAATTCTGTAGCCATTCAGCTTCTTCATCAGAAAAGAAAACGGGCCTGACCGGACCGAGTCGCGAGTCATGGGTTATTCCGGATTGAATTTTTCGTTAATTATTTAATTAAATAATTGAAATAAATTTTGTCTAAAAAGATTAATCAATCAATCTTTGACCGAAGCCGAAGCCGAGTGAGCGACAACGACGGCGCGGGGCTTGCCTTCTTCTTAACTCTTTAAGAGCTAGAAGAAGAGCAATTATATATATACCCATCAAAAGCCTTTTCTTCCTCCAATATGGGACAATGTCCCTTTGCCAAGAAGAGAAACTCAAATATTTTATTTTCCCTCCATTTTTCATTCACCTTCTTTAAGCTACACAAGCTTAAAATCCTAACAATCCCCCTTTTAGTAATTCGAACCTAATGACCTGAAAATCCATTAGTTATAACCATCGATGGCGGAGTCACCTTAATGTAAGGGGTATCAATTCGTCGAAAAATAGTATAGCCAGTTAAAAAAAATATTTTTATATATATATACTACCCCTTAATTCTTCTGTGTATTATTTCTATATATTTTGACACACCTCGTTAAAATTTCTGATTCCACTATTGAGAATCATATAAATATTTGATGGACCCAAAGTATATAAATAAACTAAATCTATAATAATTCATTATTTTTAGGATAATTGTTGATTTGCATATTGAATTGAACGTTAAGATACCAAAAAATGGCCTATACCATTTATATATACACCTCTCTAAAGAAACACTCCTACATCTCCTTTTCTTTCCACTCCTCTTCAGATCTCCATCTCTCCTCTTTTGCCGGCAAAAATGAAGCTCTCGCCGGCGGCGCCACTCTCCCTCTCTCTCCTCCTCCTCTTACTTCTCTCCGCCACCACCTCCGCTCACAACATTACTAGAATCCTCGCCAAACACCCCGAATTCTCTACCTTCAACCACTACTTAACCGTCACACACTTAGCCGCAGAAATCAACCGCCGACAAACCATCACTGTCTGCGCCATCGACAATGCCGCCATGAACGAACTCCTCGAAAAACACCTCCCCACTTACACTCTCAAAAACGTCCTTTCCCTTCACGTTTTCGCCGATTACTTCGGCGCTAAGAAACTCCACCAGATTACTAAAGGCAGTACCCTCACCGCCACCATGTTCCAAGCCACCGGCGAAGCTCCGGGAACCTCCGGTTACATCAACATAACCAACATGAAAGGCGGTAAAGTAGGTTTCGCAAATGAAGATAACGACGGCCATTTCGCCGCCACGTTCGTTAAAACAGTACTAGAAATGCCGTACAACATTTCAGTTATTCAGATTAGCCATATTTTAACTTCAGCCGCCGCTGAAGCTCCGGTGGCAGCTCCTAGTGACTTAAACGTTACAACCCTAATGTCCAAACAAGGATGCAAAGCATTTTCCGATTTATTAAAATCCCACCCAGATGTTTCAAAAACGTTTGCAGAAAATGTGGAAAGCGGATTAACAGTGTTTTGTCCTACAGATGGAGTTTTAAACGGGTTCATGCCCAAATTCAAGAATTTGACAAAAGATGGTCAAGCTTCTTTATTATTATACCACGGTGTTCCTGTTTACAATTCTTTAGGTATGTTGAAATCCAACAATGGGTTAATGAACACTTTAGCTACTGAGGGAAAAAACAAGTACGACTTCACCGTACAAAATGACGGGGACGATGTGATGTTGAAAACTAAGGTTGTTACAGCGACAATATCTGGGACACTGTACGATGAGGAGCCATTGTCGGTTTATAAAATTGATAAAGTTTTGATGCCACGGGAATTGTTTAAAGCAGTAGCAGAAGAACCAGCATCGGCGCCAAAGGGTTCAAAGAAGAAGAAGAGTAAAAAAGGCGGCGGCGACGATGTAGAGGACGACAGTGCGCCGGAGCCTAGCCCGGAGGACGACGATGCTCCGTCGGATGAGTCGGAAAACTTGAACGGAGCTATTAGTGTGAAAAATAGTGGGTGGTTGGTTACAGTTGTTTTGAGTGTTATTTGTGTGGCCTTTATTTGATAATTTGGACCATATTATGAGTCTATACCTTTTGTTTTGGTATGCACATAGATATGATTTTTGCTTTTCATCACAGGGTTTTTTGGTAATTTGATTGAATTGTGTAATTTTTTTTCTTTCTCCACAATGTATTTTGTAATGAAAAAGAAAAGCAATAAATTGCGTTTTTTTCTAATTTAATTTAAAAATATTCGATTTATTTCTAAGCATTTTGCAAATATTTTCAATAACGCCTTTTGTTTGTAGATAGAAATAAAGGAAAAAATAAGGTCCAAAGTGATCATCTACAGCAAGATAATCCAGTCTATCTCCATCAAGATGATAAAAACTCGTCTTTAATTAAAATTTGAAATGCGGGAAAATCTTAATAAAAAGAGGCTCCATCTAATGTTTCTCCTAATTCATTTTCTCTTTATTCTTAGTGGGCGTTTTGGACATAAGAATTGTAAAATTTCAGAAAAAAATAAAAAATATTTTAAAGTAAAAATGATATTTGAAAATTAGAGTTGTGTTTAGATATGAATATAATTTTAGGCTGTTTTTGAATTTTTGTGAGTGATCTGAAATGAAAATTTTGAAAAGCTCGAAATTTATTTTCAAAATAAAAAAAAATGAGAATTTCATGGTCAAACAGTGATTTAAAATTAGTAAAATTTTTCGGAAACAATTAACAAAAAATAAAATTATGGCCAAACGGGCCCTTAGTATGAAAACATATGCATAATGCATGTGGAGGTTAGTGAGGAACGAAATGCAGAAAAAAAGAGTACTTCACATGTGTCGGTGGAAAGGAAATTGGTTTTCCTTTTTCGCAGAAAAGAAAAGAATAAGATCTTCATATCTTCCTTTTCTCTCAATGTTTAATGTGTTGCATAAATAATGCGAAGCAAAGAGGAAAAAAAAAGAATAAAGTCGTTTATTTTAATGCGTATTTAGATAGCTTATATTTTTGCTTTTAGTGTGTTCATGACAGATCAATTTATATTTATTCTAAATAGATCTATGTTATTTTCGCACTCTAAAGGGCAAATGATCCGTTGTAATTATTAATTAATCACCTTAAATAATTGAATGTTTGAATAATGTATGTAGCAATTATAAATCAGAATTGAAATAATTGCTATATGATGAGATTTAGACGTGGCCTAATGTCGGTGCCCTCCTTTTATTCTTTTCTTTTTTTTAATACGGAGTTATTGAATTTTATATATTGGGGTTGGTGAATCTGTAATAATGACCAGTTGGCAAATTGCAGCCAATAAAGATTACAAAATAGGGATAATTAATCGTTTATCTTTAATCAGAAGTTTTGGGTTCAAACTCTAAGTATGAAATCGTCGTTATTAGAAATCGTTTTATTTTCAATGTAGGATTTTCCGTAGTGAGAGCGAATTCAAATTTAATCGGTTTCAACACAGATACCCGATGGTAAAAAAAACAAAACAAAAGATGGCAAATTGCATATCTCCAAGAAAGACAAGCTACATGTTAAATCACCCCATTGCTCCAGCCTCCAGCTAATCAATTTATCACAGTTTCCTACACAAATAAATACATTAATATTAGGATACACCTACTATTGAAATATTTTCTCTGTTGTAATGCAGGCATAAATTAAATTAAATATTTCTTTTTTACATTTTTTTAATTGTCTCTTGAATTTAGCCTCGAAATATGAGAGATGCGTCCATTTCCTTCTCAAATACGTAATAATACAACTTGTTGAGCTCGAATCAATTTGGCGTCGCTTATATTTTTCAAACTTTGAATCTAACCTAATTAATAACAACACTAAAGTCCTTTTCCGAAGAACTAGATAATAATGTTTTATACTAACTTGAGATTCACATTGCATGTCCACGTGCTTTTTATTCGGGTTATACATTATACAAAATGATAATAATATTGTATACGGTCGAGTTCGCCTACGACATGCCAAGTTAGGCTCGGAACATGATAACCAAAGACTGAAGATCAACCTCGAGTCCCATCGAGCTAGAACCCGAGATCAAAACGCCCGTCTTCGAAAACATTGAGTCTGTAATCCCGGAGTCGACCTTAGCCCCGATCGAGCTCGAAGAAATATTGTTAGCATAACCAACCGAAGCCCGAAATATCCGTGACCGGTCGGGTATTACGGCGAGAATCTCGGCGCGTATCAGTAAGGAACCGGCAATCAGCTAATCAAAGATTTTTTTTACCTTTTATAGAATTGTACCTAAAGTAGGACTCCTCTAATATATAAGGGGGGAGGGGGGATGGGTTCTGATGATTCATTTGGCACATTGTAACACGCATCCCAAAGCAATACATTATTATTATTTCTCTTTAAGCTCTTGTTCTTCTGTATCCTGACACTGATCGAACCATACCTGACTCGAGGGTGGCTAACCTTCCAAGGCTGATACTATTCAATTCGTGTGATTTGTATTTTATTTGTCATTATTTATTTTAATTGTGATCTAATTTATCATTTTGTATCAAGTTAGTCCACGTATCCTTAAAATCACTTACAAATTTAATTGTTATCCGATTTTGAGGGTAAACAGTTTGGCGCCCACTATGGGACTAAGGATAATAGTGATTATTTGATACAAATCTCCATAACACACACTACTTTACACTTGTTCTTTGAAGTGTCTCTAATTTCAGGTTAAAACTCAAAATATCAAACTCTCAATCAGCACCCCTACATGTTGACAACGGGCCCGGCTATCACGGTGAAAATAACAACAAAGCGCCTGGTGACGAGGTACCGCTCGTTGATCCTATCGGAATTCCGGTTGCGGGCTCGATTGATGCTAATTCACATGTGGCGATCGACGCAAACTTGTCTAACGACCCCGAGAATAGCGTCTGTGGTGGAGCCCGATCAGCAACTCAAAACACACAAAACATTAGAGGAGACGAGATCAGTTTAAGGGTGATCTTCGAAATGCTACAGGCTCAACATGCGGCGATAGCTCAGTTACAGAACCAAAGCCGTACACCGAGTAGAGTTGAACCCGATCCACACCCGGAAGTCACCCGCAGGGATGAACCGGTCGCAAAAAGGTCAAATAAAAATGAATCAGGGGATAACCCCGAGATCATAAAGATGCTTGAAGAGATGACAAAACGGATAGAATCAGGGGAGAAGAAAATCGAAGCTAATGACAAATAGGTGGAAACCTACAATTCCTGAGTAGACCAAATCCCAGGAGCACCACCAATATTGAAAGGCCTGGATTCCAAGAAATTTGTGCAAAAACCTTTTCCTCCGAGCACGGCTCCAAAGCCGATCCCTAAGGAATTCCGCATGCCCGAGATTGCTAAGTATAATGGAGCGATCGACCCAAATGAGCATATAACCTCTTACACATACACCATCAAAGGGAACGACTTGGAGGATGATGAGATCGAGTTTGTCATGTTGAAGAAGTTCGGAGAGACCCTGTAAAAAGGGGCTATGATATGGTATCATAACTTACTTCTTAATTATATTGACTCATTTGCTATGCTTGAGGATTCTTTTATGAAAGCACACGTCGGGGCCATCAAGGTCGAGACCAGGCTTTCAAATGGAACGATTGGACCTGCCACCGGTTGCTGATGATTGAGCCGTTGAGTCTTTCATCCAATGTCTCAATGTTCGAAGCTCGGTGGCTTCACAACAGTTGAAACTAAACCTGATAGAATATCCTGCCGTTACTTAGGCCAACTTGCATAACCAGTATCAATCGAAGATCAGAGTGGAAGATGATCAACTCAGGGATCCTTCGGGGTCTGTTTATCCCGTCAGAACTATCGACAGAGTCAAGAAGATATCGATCGTGAACCGAGACCAAACAGAGATCGGTATCAGCCGAATTATGGAGACCGAAGAAGCAGTGGATCCGGGCGGAACTCTATGAGAAATGAAAGGAGAAGTGATCGAGATTAGAGCAACCAGGGACTCATGAGCAAAAACAACTTCGATAGGCCCATCGAGCCTTAAGAAGCTCCGAGGTTATTGGAATACAACTTTAATGTCGATGTTGCCGCCATTGTATCAGCTATCAGATGCATCAAAGATACCAAGTGGCCTCGACCTCTACAATCTGATCCAACCCAAAGGGATTCTAACTAGATATGTAAATATCACGACACTCATGACCACCGAACGGAGGATTGCCGATAGTTGAGAGAGAAAGTAGCCCGACTATTCAACAACGGGCATTTTTGAGAATTCCTGAGCAATCGAGCCAAGAATCATTTCAGGAATAGGGATTCTAACAAACAAACCGAATAAGAAGAAACTCAACACGTCATTAACATGATCATTGACGGGGTCGATGTCCCTTAGGGTCCGATGTTGAAGCGCACCAAAGTGTCCATCACGAGGGAGAAACGAACTCGAGATTACATACCGTAAGGAACCTTTCCTTTCAATGACGGGGATGCGGAAGGGATCGTGCAGCCCCATAATGATGCACTAGTAATATTTGTACTCGTAAATAAAATTCGATTTAAACGTGTATTAATTGTTCCAGGTAGCTCGGCCAACATCATCCGATCGAGGGTCGTGGAGCAGCTCGGTCTATAAGATCAAATCGTGCCTACGGTCCTAGTTCTAAACGGATTCAACATGGCATGTGAAACCACTAAGGGTGAGACAACATTACTGGTGAACACTGCCGAGACCATCCAGGAAGCTAAGTTTTATGTGATCGAAGGAGACATGAGGTACACCGCTTTGTTCGGGAGGCCTTAGATCCACAACATGAGAGTAGTGCCCTCGACACTGCACCAGGTGCTCAAATTCCCAACATCCAGCGGAGTCAAAACAATTTTTGGGGGAACTCGCGGTCAATGAAGTGATCCCAACATCCACAATCTCAACATCGGAGGATCCGAATCAGATGGTCAAAGATGGGGCCAAATAGTAATCACTGATACCAACCTCGATGGAATCGGAGAAACAAGAGGTAGACGAGGACTTTTATAGCCCCTGATGACTCCGACGCTACAAAATCAATGGTCGAGGAACTAGAACAAGTCATATTGAGTGAACACCTACCCGATCGAAAGGTATGCCTAGGCACGGGGTTAAGCCCCAAGCTCAGGAAAAAACTCATTCAATTTCTTATAGCTAATGAAGATTATTTCGCTTGGTCCCACCTTGATATGACAGGGACCCCGCCAGAGATAACCACTCACAAACTAAGCCTGGACCCGAAGTTCTATCCGGTCAAGCTGAAGAGGAGACCCCAGTCCGAGATCAAACATGCTTTCATCAAAGATGAGGTATCTAAACTTCTTAAAATATGGTCCATTCGGGAGGTTAAATACCCGTATTGGTTCGCAAATGTAGTAGTAGTTCCTAAAAAAGGGAACAAATTAAGAATGTGTGTAGACTATAAGGATTTGAATAAGGCATATCACAAGGACTCTTTCCCTTTGCCCAACATCAATCGCATGATCGACGCCACGACCGGCCACGAGATCCTCAGTTTTCTCGATGCCTACCCCTGGTACAACCAATTACGGATGAACCCGGGTGATCAGGAAAAAACCTCCTTCATTACTAAATACGGCACACACTGCTATAACGTGATGTTATTCGGGTTGAAAAACGCCGATACCACTTACCAACGCCTTACATTGACGATATGTTGTTTAAGTCCCTGCCAGTAGAGGACCATTTAAAATATTTGTAGGAAACATTTAGCATATTGAAGAAATACAATATGAAGCTGAACCCGGAGAAATGTGCATTTATAGTTAGGTCGGGTAAATTCCTCGGATTCATGGTATCCAACCGGGGAATCGAGATTAACTCCGACAATATCAAATCCATCGAAGATATCACGGTTATGGATAACTTGAAGGCCGTGAAAAGATTAACCGAGCACATAGCCGCCCTGTCCGATAAGAGCCACTGGTTATTCACAATATTGAAGAAGAAGAATAGTTTCTCATGGAACCCAGAGTGCCAACGTGCCTTGGAGGAACTCAAGCGGTATCTATCGAGCCCACCACTACTTCACACGCCGAAGACAGACGAACAACTATACATGTGCTTGGCAGTATCAGAGATAGAAGTAAGTGGAGTCCTGGTCCAGGAAGAGAAAGGTACTCAATTTCCAATTTACTATGTTAGCAGGACCCTAGGTGAGGCCGAAACTAGGTACCCTTACCTAGAAAAGCTGGCGCTCGCTTTGCTAAGCTCCTCTAGAAAGCTAAAACCATACTTCCAATGTCTCTCCATATGTGTCGTGACTACTTACTCGTTAAGGAATGTCATGCATAAGCCCGACCTCTCGGGCCGGTTGGCCAAATGGGCCATGGAAATCAATGGGTACGATATTGAATATCGACCCCCGACTGCCATTAAATCTCAAATTTTAGCAGACTTTGTGGCCGACTTTACGCCGGCCCTAATACCCGAGGTCGAAAGAGAGTTATTAATCAACTCAGAACCTCCTTGGGTATCTGGACCCTCTTTTCGGACGACGTTTCGAACACAAAAGGGTCCGAACTTGGCATCGTATTGAAGCCACCAACATGCAATGTAGTTAGAGTATCTATTAGGACTGTGAAATGGACTAACAATGAGGCCGAATATGAGGCCATGATTGCAGGTCTCAAACTAGCCAAAAGCTTGGGGGGCAGAGGTGATCGAAGCCAAGTGCGACTCCCTCCTTGTGATGAACCAAGTTAATGGACGTTCGAAGCCAGAGAAGAACGAATGCAGAGGTGCCTGGATAAGTTGCAGGTAACATTACATCAGTTCAAAGAATGGACTTTGCAACACGTACCTCGGGATCAAAACAGTGAGGCCAATGCCCTCGCTAATCTAGGGTCATCGGTCGAGGACGACGAGTTTAATTCGGGGCAGTCATACAACTTATGAGATCGGTAGTGGAACAAGGCCATGCCTAGATTAACTCAACGAGCCTAACTTGGGGCTGGAGGAATAAATATATAGAATATCTGAAGACCGGAAAATTGCTCTCGGATACAAAAGAATCAAGGGCCTTGCATACAAAGGAAACCCGGTTTAGCATGTCCGGAGACGGAACCCTATTCAGAAGAACATTCAATGGCCCACTTGCGATATGTCTAAGATCAGGGGATACAGAGTACGTTTTGAAGGAAATCCACGAAAGCACCAGTGGAAATCATTCAGGCGCTGAATCATTGGTTCGGAAAGTGATCAAAGCCGGCTACTACTAGATTTATATGGAAAAAGATGCGAAGGAGTTCGTACGAAAATGTGATGAATGTCAAAGACACGCTTCGATGATTCATCAGTCCGGGGAGCTGCTGCATTCGATTTTGTCTCCATGGCCGTTCATGAAGTGGGAAATGTATATCGTTGGCCCCCTTCCGTGGGCACCTAGTAAGGCTCAATTTATATTGCTTATGACTGTTTATTTTTCTAAGTGGGTGGAAGCCCAGGCATATGACAAGATCAGGGAGAATGAAGTCATCGATCATATGCCGGTTCGGAATGGCGGACGAGATTGTGTGCGACAACGAGAAACAATTCAACGACAATAAAGTTAGCAAGTTTCTTGAAGATCATAAGATCAAAAGGATCATATCAACAACTTACCACCCTAGTGGGAACGGACAACTAAAATCGACCAACAAAACCATACTCCAAAATCTCAAGAAGAGGTTGACCGACGCCAAAGGAAAATGGAAGGAAATCCTGCCTGAAATCTTATGGGCATACCGTACGACCTCGAAGTCCAGTACCACCCTGTTCTCACCGGTTTACGGTACCAAAGCTCTAATACCAGTCGAAGTCGGAGAACCAAAAATAGCGGATCGAGAGATATTAAAATCAAAAGGCCAACCTTCAACACTTCAATGTCGGGGACTTAGTGTTAAGGAAGGTCACACTAAACACCCCGATCCCGAATGAAGGAAAGCTGGGGCCGAACTGGGAAGGACCTTACCAAATTATGGAGATCACCGATAAAGGATCGTACAAGCTCGGAACAATGAACGGTGAGAAACTACCGAACAGCTGGAACATAACTCACTTGAAGCGATACTACTGTTAAGGTACGGCCCTATTCATTTCCTTTTATTTATTTACATTACGAACTAACACTTGCAGGCAATCATCAAAGAACGATATAATATTTAGGCCTGAAAGCATGCGTTGTGCTCTTTTTCCCTTGAACCGATTTTGTCCCAAATGGGTTTTCCGGTAAGGTTTTTAACAAGGCAACAGTAAATCGTGCTAACTTAAAATTGAAGACCGGTTATGAACTGGTATCGAAGATCACAATAACAGTATTCGAGGCCTCTCTACGCTCGGCCCCGAACACTGGGGGCATCACTCTCAGATAACGACTTTAGCAAGGAAGGAAACTTTATGATTGAATGGTCTCGACTCGATCGATAGGATTTACTATAAGGGCCAAACAGTCAAATGAACCGTGCCCGCATAGAATACTTGAGCCCTGGTACAAAACTTGTACACGTGTGTAACTATTACGCACAAGAGTAAAAAGAAGTTTCTACCTTGTGAATAAATATATTGTCCCTTAAGAATTTCTCTTTTTTCTTTTCCTCTTAAGGAATTTCTTATATTCGATCCCCTGAAGGTATCGTTCCCAAGGGACGCCTTTATCTGGGTTCAAATGATCACTCATAATCAGGGGCTGCCGTTCAAAAACAAACTCGGACGGCTCGAGCTATCGGAGGGGGGCACGAGACCTATTAGGCAGCGCCCGAACCTTAAAGACTACGACCATCCCCATTCATGGACTGTTATCTTAGGCAAGCTCGAATAACTCAGGGTAACAAGCCCACTAGGAAACACCCGAACTAAAGGCTACGACCATATTAAAATGGCTCAGAGACGTCCGAGACCCGTAATAAAAAACAAGGCCTTCAAAATTTCATAACTGGTTCTAAAGGCTACCTTCGGCAAACTATAATCTAAAAAATCATAAGTACTTTGGAAAAAAAAGTTTCTAGTCATACCGAACCCCCACGATGCCTTAAACAAAATAATGTCGAAGGCAAGGCCTGTTCGAACCTCCGAACATGACCTAACAATTTTATGCTATGGCATTTCGATCTTTGCAAACATAAAGAATAAAGTAAAGAAAAATAAAATTCTTAAACTGCTAAAGGGAAAAACAAGCCTTGTATATTATATACAGTCTTTACAAAGGCCAAATGGCCTTAACAAAAAGTGCAAAAGTGCACAAGTACAAAAAAAGTAAAAGCATCTACAAAGGCGTCTAAATAGCCTGGTCTTTTTTGCTCCCATTGCTATCGGAACCCTCGGAGTCTTCTTCTTCTTCCTCGGGGTAAGCCAATTTCTTGGCCTCGGCCTCGAGCCCCTTCGCGATTTCGATCTCGGCCGATAGATCAAAACCCCGAGGATGAACCTCCTCGAGGGCCTTTTTTCGTGACTGCCGCTTCTCGTATTCAACAATATCTTTCAAGAAGTCCTGGGCCACAACGGCCGCTGACTTAGACATTTCAAGTTCCTTGGACAAAATTTTTCGATCAGAGACAGCCAAACTTAGCTGAGACTGGAGCTCTTCAAACTTTTTGGCCTGCACCTCGGCCTTTTCCTTTGCTGCTCGAAGCTGGACCTCAGCCGAAGTAAGTTGCACTCGAGCAACCTCCTTTTCTGAGGCCAGACGATCCATTATGCCCCTCCATTCATCGGTATCGGCCTTGACAACATCTATTTCAGCTCGCAGTTGATCAATCTGATCGATTTTTTGTTGGACCTGCAGATTCCGACCGTTAGTCACCGAGCCTAGATCTTCATCACTAACCTCAAATATTTTTACCTGCTCGACCAAGTAGGCATTCTCCTTTCAAGCCACCTCCAGCTCATCTCGGAGGCTGTTAACCTCCCCCTCGCATTGCTCACTGAGAAGTTTGTACATAAATCTCTTCTCAGTAAGCTCTTTGGCTTCGGCCTCGAGGAGACTCAGTTCTTCTCGATATCGGAGGAAGGTCTCGTGGTGAAGCACCGAGGCCTGCGAATACAAGATAAAATATTAAGATCATTAAGTAACCAAAGCTGGAAAATAAAAAGATTTGGTAACACCTTACCCGATTCAATGCCTGTAGTGCTTCATTGAACAAGCATTGAGATTCCACCTCGTTCATCTTTGACATGTCTTCTTTAGTCACCAGGAACCAGAGGTAACTAGCTACCCTAACAGGCACGAAAAGGACCCGGGCATCCTCTGGAATAGAGATAACGATCGACCACTTCCGACCAGGATCGGCACTCGGGGCAGGGAATCGGTTGACCAATCTCGGGATCGAGCTAGACCCACTTGTACCCAAGGGTGGACTTCTTCTTGGTACTTCTAAATCACCCAATCCGGTAACATCCTCCGTGGCAATAGAGTCCACGCCATCAAAAAAGCTTTGGAGGGGACCGTTTGCTCCTTGGACCCCCTTATTTGAATGCTTCTTCGCCGCTTGAGCTTCATCGAACACTGAGTTTTTGAACGAAGGCGATCCTATTATATCGATGACACCGGGTGGAGAAGAACCGATGTCTTGAGGGTTCTCGACCCTCACTGATGCATCAACCTCTTGAGTTTGGGAGGGATTGGCCTCTATCGTCCCCCCTTCAGTTGATGCCCGTTCTTCAGGGACCGATGGCTCCCGGGCCACTAAAATTTCATCCTCTGCAGGCTCGTCCCTGAGCCGGTGAGGGAGTCCGAATCAAGTATTTGGGAGCTGGATGTTTCTTTTGGCTTGCGGATCAGCTTCCTCCTTAGTTTCTTTTTCTCCGAGCTCGGAGCCCTTTTTCTCTTCTTCTCTTCACCCTGTTTTGGAGCAGGAGACTCAGGGGGGGAAATCGTCACTACCTGATGGGGGCCTCATTTAAACATCCTTGGGTAAACCTGCAAAAATAAATAAAACAAGTAAGGACTTAATCATGTAGAAGGGAAACCAAATATTACTCCTGAAAGAGATCTCACCGTGCGAACGGGCCTCCCATCAGCCCTTTGAAAGCTCGTATCACGAGCGCTCCGAATAAGGCCTTTATGATACGATGCCCTCGACCCACTCCTTAAGTCGAGGAACTGCATTCGGGATCCGAGCAATAGCTGCACCATCACAGAACACCAATAAGAAGGAATGAAAAGGGAGATAAATAAAATCTTGGAAGGAAAATTATATACTTATGTTTCATGTTCCACTTCTCAGGGAACGACATGTGCTCGGCCCGGATCAAGTCTGAGGTCCTCACTCGGACGAAACGGCCTAACCAACCTCGATACCTATCTTCATCGATAATCGAGAATACGACTTTACTGGCTTTACAAGCGAGCTTGATCAGTCCCCCCGGTAGAGTCGGGGACTGTATAAATGCATAAGGTGGTCGATGTGAAAGGGCATCCTTCGATCTTGCTTACATAGAAATGGAGGAGGATTACGATCCTCCAGAAAGAAGGGTGAATTTGACCAAGGGTTACCTCGTATCTTTTGTAAAAGTCGACGATAACCGGGTCCAAGGGGCCCAACGTGAAGGGATAAGTGTAAACACTTAAAAATTCCTCGACGTGGGTGGTGATGGCTTCGTCAGGTTTGGGAACCACCACATGTTTTTTCACCCAGTTACAATCCTTCTTGACTTCAGAGAGAATATCCTTGGTGATCGAGCAGATGTACCTCGAGACCTTCTCGCATCGGCCTGGTACGGAGGAGGGCTTTTCGACTTTAAAATCAGCATTGACCGGGCACCCCCCCCGGATGAACATTTTTAGAGGAGGTTCCGGTCTGGTTCCTCGACAGTAGTACGTGAAGCGGTCTCTTCGGTAGCCGGCCGCGAGGTAGAAGGAGTTTCTTTTAGGGGAACGGTTTTGGAAGTTTCCGCCGTTTCTTTATGGAGAGAAAATAAGGAAAAGAGGAAGTTAAAAGAGTACACTTAATGGTTTGAGATGAAGATGGAACAGAAGTTCTTATAAAAAGACCTCAAATATAAGTGCCTGAAAATATTGAGATTGCTAAGGTACGGGGGCAGAAGCTTAGAATGTAAAGTTTGAATGAGTAAATGAGGGGGTATTTATAGTTTCTCAATGGCGGTTCGCATCCAGGAGTGGCTGACCAGCAACTGACAAACATTTAATGCCATTAAGACTTGACTGACGAGACGTTTCGACTGTTTTTTCATTTCTGTCGTGTGGTTCGAGTCACCCCAAGAGTAAGGTGGGGAGTTCTTGGAGGGAAGGATGCCGAGGGTCTATTAGAAACAACCTCTCTACCTTATGGTAGGGGTAAGGTCTGCGTACACACTACCCTCCCCAGACCCCACTAGTGGGATTATATTGGGTTGTTGTTGTTGTTGTTGTTGTCGTGTGGTGTCGAAGAAAGAATCATAAGGTCATGTCGTTTCTCATCGTTACTCTCCGAAAAACGAGGGGACTATCTGTATACGGTCGAAATCAAGTTCGCCTACGACATGGCAAGTTAGGCTCGGAACATGACAATAAAAGACTGAAGATCGACCTCGAGTTCTACTGAGCTAGAACCCGGGGTCAAAGCGCCTGTCTTCGAGAACATTGAGTCCGTAATCCCGTAGTCGACCTTAGCCCCAATCGAGCTCGAAGAAATATTGTTAGCATAACCAACTGAAGACCGAAATATCCATGACTTGTCGGGTATTACGGCGGGAATCTCGACGCGTATCAGTAAGAAAGCGGCAATCAGCTAATCAACGAATGTTTTACCTTTTATAAAATTGTACCTAAAGTAAGACTCCTCTACTATATAAAGGGGGGTCTGATAATTTATTTGACACATTGTAATATGCATCCCAAAGCAATATATTATTATTATTTCTCTTTAAGCTCTTGTTCTTCTGTATCCTAACACCGATCGAAGCGTACCTGGCTCGAGGGTGGCTAACCTTCTAAGGCTAATACTATTCAATTTGTGTGGTTTGCATTTAATTTGTCATTATTTATTTCAATTGTAATCTAATTTATCATTTTGTATCAAGTTAGTCCACGTATCCTTAAAACCACTTACAAGTCCATTTGTTATCCGATTTTGAGGGTAAACAAATATACCAAGTAATATATTATAGACCAAAATATGATAAACACAGTTACTCCAAAAATTTATTTGTCTCTAGCTGAGGTGATTTTTCTGTAGCAACAATTGATTTTAAAGTCTGAAAAGTAATTTCTCGATAATCTCATAAACTGTTGCGATATTCGTAAAGAGATCATTTCAAAAATTCTATAAATGCCTAGGATAGATATTAAATTATGTATTCTCAAGTCTAATTATTCTTCAAGATCAACTCGAAATACGATTCAACGTTTATTGGCAATCAAATAGTTTAAGAACATCCAATCTAATCCTTCGGTCGAGAGTATAGCTGTCCAACGGGACGGGACGGGATGAGACATGACAAAATTAACCGGACGGGACGATATTTAGCCGGGATGGTGGCGGGACGGGACGGGACAAACGGAACGAAATGGTAGGCCCATCCCGTCCTGCTAACAAACGGGATGGGACGGGACGGGACAAACAGAACGAAACGGTAGGCCTATCCCGTCCCGCAAACAAACGGGACGGGACGGGTTCGCGGGCCTTAAGTGTCGTTTTAAAAAAAAAACTTATTTAAGCATTAAGTTTGGCAACGACTATTTTTTTTGACAATGACTAAGTTTTTAAAGTTTGCAACGGCTAGTTTTTTGACTTATTTAATAAACTTAAAAATTAAACGAAAATTAGAAAACTAAGTAAAGAATTATAAAATATTAAAACAAAAGACTTGTAATGAAATATTCTAGTAATTATAAATTTATAATAGAGTTATAATTTATTTAATATAATTTCAAGCCATTAAGTAACTAAGTAAGAGTGTAAGACAATTCATAAAAAAAATTCAACGCTTAAAGCCTTTTATTTTATTAATAGAACTTTCAAATCTCACATACAAATATAATTCTTTTGAAGAGCACCTAATCTATGCAGCCACCTTCTAGGAAGGGTTCTGTTTGAACTTTGAACTAGGCCTCTTAGTAGCCAATAAAAAATTATCATACTAATATTTGTAAGCTCCTATATAACTTCGTTGTAACTTATCTATAATTTCTCTTGGATATTGTTCTGGAATTAGCAATGTTGATTGATGTTCTATGAGTTCCATGCCGTCATCGCTCCCAGTGCTAAGTATCTCATTACATTCTTCTTCTTCTTCCCTAGTGGTTAATTTTTCAAAACCAAGAATTCTTCTTTCTGAATTAATCCAATCTCTGAATAATACGGAAATCTCTAGGCTGTCCTCCGCTAATGAATATCTATGATCTTCGATTTGAAATCTTGCCACACTAAAAGCACTCTCCGATGCTACTGATGATGCTTGAATAGCAAGGATATCTCGGGTCATTATTGAAAGTGTTGGAAAAGTCTTGCCACTCTCTCTCCACCAGCCAAAAGTTGTTCGTTGCCTTCTTCGTCTTTAATACTTTCCAATCCTTGATTAAGATAAGAATCAAGTTCATCATCAATAGAGGAATCAAAACCTGTTATATCATCCATATCTTCCCATAGAACTTCTACTCTAGACTTAGAAGTAGAAGGAGCAGTTTCGCCACCTGTTATTTTCATAGATTTATATTTATCAAACATTGATCTAACATAAGAATATATATTAGCTTGGCAGTCTTCGAGAGATGGTTGTTCATTTTCTTGAATTGCTAAATTCTCATAAAGTTTACGAACAAGTCCCATTGCACCTCTTAATTTTAAAGATGGGTTAAGTATAGTAAAAATTAAATAAACTCGGGGAATAGGAAAAAAATATTTTTTAAATTTTACAATCATTTCATTAATGGCCGGTGCATAAGTTGGATTAGTTTTATACTAAACAAATACAACAAAAATTCCACAAATATACCATAATATTTGTATAACAGTAGGATAATATATACCAGAAAATTATTTTGTGGCATAATAAAATTTTTCTAAAAATTTAGTAAGCTCTTTGATATGATCCCAATCAAAATCAACAATTTGATTAGTGGGGATACCATTATGCATATTAAATACCTTTTATATAGGCACCCGATAATCATAAGCAACTTTAAGTATTTCATAAGTAGAATTCCACTTAGTACAAATATCTTTTGGAACTTTTCTATATGGAAGGTTAGCACTAGCATATTGTTGAGCAAATTCACGAATTCTACTCGCTTTATTAGCACGAAAAATATAGCTGCAAGCATGTTGTACTTTACTACAAGCATCGGAAAATAAATCAATACCATCTTTTACAACCAAGTTAAAAATATGGCATGCATATCTAACATGAAAAATTGCTGGATTAATTGGACAAAGTCTAATTCTTAAGCTAGTTGCTGCTGTTGTGTTAGCAGAAGCATTATCTAAGGTGATAGTTAAAACTTTATCAATGAGTCCATAAAAATCAACAATTTGTTGAACAGTAGTTGCAATATATGCTCTAGTGTGTTTTGAATCAACAAATTTATAACCAATAATATATTTTTGCATGTTCCAGTGATGATCAACCCAATGACATGTAACCGTTAAATAATCACAACCATTGGGACTACGACCTATATCAGATGTGATAGACACTTTACATTCTAAGTGAAAAAATACACAACGAATATACTGAAGATATTCGGTTTGAAATTTAAAAACATCATTTCTAACCGCGATCTTAGGAAAACCTTGAGAAACAGGATTATAAGTTTCTTGTATATAATGCATAAAAGCAGAGTGAGAAGGAAAAGTAAAAGGTAAGCTACAGACAACCACCATTTTCGCTAAGTTCTCACGATCTCTATCTTTGTTATAGGGGCGTAAAATAGTATCAGAAGCATGGTCAAGCTGTTGTAAAAAATTAGAACCTCCGTCAGATCCACTAGGAGTGCCAGTACTGGTGCTAGGATCCGCTATTAGTCCGGCTTCTATTTTATCTTATATCCATAAATCTTTGTGCTCCCTACCTAAGTGTCTAGTTAAACCCCCTGTCCCACTACTTTTGGTGTGCGCAAAGGTTTGATTACATATTACACATGTAGCACGTTGATTGACTTTATCATGTTTAAAAAATTTCTATACAAGTGATGTTTTGGGACTTTCACCCTTAGGCTTACCCCTTACAGGAGGTACATGGGGTAAAGCTCCAGACCGAGATTCAGTATGAGTTGGAGCTTTTGTTGCGGGACTAGTGGGTGTTTCATCTAAATCTTCTTCCTCATTTTCTTCATTCTCATTTTCTTCGTCCTCAATAAAAATATCATTACCAAATTGTCTTTGTAAAGTTTCATGATCTAGTTGTTCTCCGAAATTAATATTATAATATGAGAAGGGTTGGGAAAATGAAGTTTCTCAACATGAGTCATTTCATCTATATGTTTTCTAATTCTAGGATAAGCGTTAGGATTAGGATTACTACTACTTTCACCTTTACTACTTTTTTTAAAGCCAAATACATTTTTAGGTACCATAATTTAAATATGAAATTAAATTTAAAAAGTTAACACATAAATTAAACACACAAATAAAATACGAAAATAGAACACGTAAAGTAAACACAAAAATTAAGCACTAAAATTATATATTAAAATTAGGAGATGGAATGAGTGCATCGTGATTAAATATTGAAACTTGAAGAAATTGCCCAAAATATTGCTCCATATACTTGACGAATTAAGTTGAAACTTGAAAGTTGCTCCAAAAATTTGCCCAAATACTTGAAACTTATCACTTGATAGTTGATAATGAGAAAATTGAGAGAATGTAAGAGATTTGAGAGAGAATTATTATTTTTTATGGGAAAAATAAAGAAGGATGGGGGTATTTATAGTAGAAAATAGGGCCAAAGTATAATTTAATAAACTTAGGGGTTATATTAAAAGTTTGGGGGG
>AWOL01S0033098.1:32216-48218 GCA_000715115.1 Nicotiana otophora
GGTTAGGGGTGTTTTGGGGGAAGGGGGGATGGAGGCCAATTATAGCCGTTGTTGGCCGCTGGGAACGACTATTTTTGCAATTGGATCCGTTGCCCAACGACTAGAATTAAAAAAAAAACAAAATAGGACGCGGGACAGGCGGGATGGGATAGGACGGGATAGAACGGGACAAAACAGGACGGGACAAACGAGACGAAATGGCCATCCCGTCCCATCCTGTGTCCCGTTTAACATGGGCCCATCTCGTTTAAAATTAAGTGGGACGGGACGGGACGCGGGACGAGACCGGGTAAAAAACGGGCCCATCTCGACATTAAACGCTAATTTGTAATTGTATATGTTTACTCTATATTATGGACTTTCTTATAGGCTTGGTGATAAAAAATCACATTAGCAAATTTCCCGTCACCTAGGTGACCTAAATCACTAGGGTATAGGAGAGCTTTTACGACCAAAATAGGTCAATTTCTTCAACATTGATAAGAATATATTTCTATTTTAATCTTATTATTGTTTTAAAAAAATGAGTATACTGCCGAATTCCAACTGTCAAAATACACTCTAGGCCCTTAGCTTAGGGCATTTGTTCAGACTTGGACCAACTTTTCTTCAGCAAGGTCCAAACTATGTGTAGATCATACACGGGCCATGTCCACCTTTAGGTTTAAGGTGAATGACACAATTACCACAAAAATAAAATTATTTACTCTTGCCTACCCCTTTACTTTTCTACTCATCAAACTAATTACATTTCTTACCCATGACAACTTTTGTGGGTAATTTCCTCTTTATTCTCCTTTTCTTTTTTATTTCTTTGCTTCTTTTCTTTCTTTTCTCCTTTTTTTTTCGTTTTCATTTTTTTTCTCCTTTTTGGTGCATTTTGTTTTTTGCCCAAATTACATTATTATTATTTTTACCATAATTTATTTTTCACACTATTATTTTTGGATCCTTTATTTTTTATTTTTTCTTTTGTTTATTTTTTTTATTTCTTGTTCCTTATCTAATTTCATTTAACTCCTTTTTTCTTTTATTTTTTTTTCTCTTGATAATAAAATTTCATTTATTCTTTTGTTCTTTTTTAAATTTCTTCTTTATTTATACAAGAGAAAAAGATAACTGATATAGTAAATATTTGTTTACCTTTTTTTAAATATAACTGGTAATATACATTTTTTTTTCTTTAATTCAATTATTAGAACAATTTATACATTATAACTATTTTCTCTTCTTTTTTTGATATCATTTTTTTTTTTTTGTTAAATTTGTTATTTCTTTTATTTCCTTTTTTTTTCATAATCTAATTCTGCAAATATTTTTGGCTCCTTTATTTTTTTTTGTTTTATTTATTTTTATTTTTATATTAATTATTATAAAATAGCTTACTTTAGCATATAATATACCAAATGTAATATATTAGTAGCAGTTGAAGTATATTATTGTAGTATAGTATGATAACCACATGCTATATATCATATACCCACAGTGTATATGATATCATGAACTCTGTTAGAAAATTAAAAGAGGACCCATTTAATTTCTTTTAAAAAACAAAAAAAAATACCAAATTTAATTGTGTTATTACATTATATCATATATTGTAATAGTATACTGTGCAATAAATAATACACTATTGAATTAAATATTGTATACCAAAATAAAATATAGTATGCTATTTTGGTATATAGTATAAATTAGTCTTCTTCGCTAGTTCAACTCAATTTTAACCTAAATTTCAAAAACCTACTCCAGAATTTCCATCAAATTAGCTCAGACTTTAGCCACAAACGTTCGATCAAATATTTCAAACTAAATATTTTGGTTTAAGAAAAAAATTAAAAAAATATGAGAACTCCGTTGAAAAAGTTAAAAAGAACTCAATAAAATTTTTAAAAATTTCTAAAAGGACCAAATTGTAATAGCATACTGTTACATTATATAGTATATTGCACCAGTATATTGGAATGAACTGTATACCAAAATGGTATATCATTTTGGTATATAGAGGATTGGTTCATTCCTTTAAAAGAATTAGCAGTATACTGTTGTAATTAATTATATACCCTTGAATTAATTATTGTATAACAATATGGTATACAATATAAATCTATCTTATTTGCTAATTCAACTCAATTTCAACCCAAATTTTAAAAATTTATTTTAAAATCTTCACCAAAATGACTCAAACTTTAGCCACAAAGCTCCAATCAAATATTTTAAACTAAACATTTTAGTTTAAGAAAAAAACAAAAAACAAACATGAGAGCTCCGTTGAAAAGTTGAAGAATAACTCAATAAAAGTTTCAAAATTTTTTAAAAGAACCAAATTGTAATAGTATACTGTTTCATTATATAGTATACTGTAATATTATATTGTTGGAATGAACTGTATACCAAAATGGTATATAGTATATCATTTTGGTATACAATACAAATTCACCTTCGCTAGTTCAACACAATAAATCATACATTATTGAATTAAATATTATATAATTAAATGGTATATAGTGTGTTATTTTGGTATATAGAGGATTGGTTCATTCCTTAAAAAAATAATAGTAGTATACTATTGTAATTAATTATATACTCTAGAATTAATTATTGTATACCAATATGGTATACAATATAATATATTTTGGTATACAATACAAATCTATATTCTTTGCTAGTTTAACTCAGTTTCAACCCAAATTTTAGAATTCTACTCTAAAATCTCCACCAAATTGGCTATGGATATAGCCACATCCCCCAATTGACATTTCAAACATATCCCAGTCAGAATCGGATAAACTAAACTACAAATTCAACAAACCCAGTTTATGAGTTTCAAGCTTCAAGGTCCTACAAAGACAGATTAATTTTTGTCACAATTAAATCTCAAAATTTGAACATTAACACCACAATCTACACATCATAAAATAACATCCACTCAATACCAACAATAAAACACTTCAAAACAGACATGAAAATTCAATATGAAATTTTAAACTTACACACATGGAGTTTACAATTTTTTTAGTTTGAAATTTTGCCATAATTGAATAATTTGCTCAACTAACTCCAATACTAAATAAATTAGCAGCTAATTTAATACTGAATTTAAAACTGAAACCGAAAGAAAGAAGGAGAGAAATAAAGAAAAAGTGTAACTATTTCGAGAACCAACAATCTTGCAGAAAAACTAAAATTCAAAGATAGTTACTTTGTTTTTGGTTGATTAACCAAAGAATGAGTAGGAAATTTTGTCGGTTTGGCTTTAAGAAATTTTCGTGACTTAAGGACTAGAGTTCTGGTGGACGGGTAATAAGTTTGAGTGGAGTGAGTATATTTTGTAATTATTTTAAAATGGGTAAAGAAGGGCAATGAATTTAGGTTGCATGGGCATTTAATGTAGATTTCTCTTAGGTTTACAATTTTCTATGGCCCAGAAAATTTGATCCATTCATTATCAGTAACATCATAAATCTTGCCGGTATATATAAATGTAAAAATACCAAGTATGTCCATTTATAAGAAGATTATTACAAAAATTAGCCAATTCATGAAATATTACTAATATTAGCCAATTAACTATTTATAGCCCAAAAAAAGTCAATTTTTTGCTTTTCTTTGAATGGGTATTATTAGAATAGATTGAGTTCATCTTAAGTAACACAAAGTGCAGAGTGTAGTATGAGTACAACCGACCAATATACTCAATAAGTAACAAGACTAACCTTTGGGCTGAAAACAATGATGAGCTCAACCAATACAGTCCAAATACAGAGTTTAATAGTACAGAAATGACAGAAAATATGACAATAATATCTGAGAGAAGCTCATAATCTGTTGGTACACAATACAAGAATGTAGACATGCTTTCAGGTTTAACAGTTAAGCTCAGTAATAGTACCCGCTGCGGCGTGCAGCCCGATCCCATCAATATCACTCACAAACTGGCCCTCGGCCTCACTCAATCATCAATCTCTCCAGTCTCTCGTGCTCACAATACTCATTCCAAGCAGTCCAAATCAATGATACATGATGTGACAATAAATGATAACAGAGTCTGAGATATTATATGCAATGATGAATGCGACTGAGTACATAACTGCAAATTAAGCAAATAACTCAACAGCCAAAGAACGAACGATGTGGATCCCAATAATATTAGCACATAGCCTAAACATAATTTCTAACATAGCTCACAGATCAAATTCTCTAACACATAGAGTATGGTAATAATATTCAGATAAGATGTTTACACAGTTCTACAGAATCGACTGAGTCAAAATTTCTACGGTGCACACCCACACGCCCGTCATCTAGCATGTGCATCACCTCAACACCGATCACACACGCAATTCAGGGATTCATACCCTCAGAATCAAGTTTAGAAGTGTTACTTACCTCAAACCGTACAAATCTCTACTCCAATAAGCCTTTGTCTCGCGAATCGGCCTCTGAACGCCTCGAATCTAAGCACAAACAACTCGATACAATCAACACAAGCTATAGGAATTAATTCCATATGAAAAAACTAAGTTCTTAATCAAAAGTCAAAAAGTCAACCCCGGGCTAACATCTCATAATCCAACAAAAATTACAAAATCTGAATACTCATTTAATCACGAGTCCAACCATACCAAAATTACTCAAATCCGACACCAAGTCGCCACTCAAATTCCCAAATCTTACTCTCCAATCCCTAGTTCAAAACTCCCAAAATTCCACCTTAAAAATACATAAATTAGGTGAAAAATTCAATGGGTATTCAATATTAATGTCTAAAAATGATCAAGTGGCTTACCTCAAGAAATCTCGTGAAACCCCTCTCAAAAATCGCGAGCTTCAAAAGTTAAAAATGAGAAAAAGCCTCAAACCCCCCGAATTAAATTCTGCCTAAACGTCTCGCACCTATGCCCAATTTCTCCGCTCCTGCGTACCGCTTTTGCGGTCCAATTCTGCTTATGCGGACAAATGTTGGACGCCCGACCTCGTGCACCTGTGGCCCAAGCCCGCATCTGTGACAAAACTTCCGCTTTTGCGGACCTTAGCCTTGCCTCCCAAAATCCGCTTCTACGGAGACCCTGCTGCATCTGCGGGCTTGCAGATGCAAAAAAATCCATTGCACCTGCGACCACTGCCCAACACACACTAGACTGCACTTGTAACCCCTTAGCCGCTTCTGCGGCTCCGCACCTGCGCCTAACCCTTGCAAGTGTGGTTGCACCAGACCTAAACACACCAGCTCCTTCAAAATTTCAAAATCCAATCCGATTTCAATCCGAATCATTTCCGAGGCCCCCGACACCTCAATCAAACATGCCAACAAGTTCTAAAACACGCTACAAACTTAGTCGAGGCTTCAAATCACATCAAACAATATCAAAAACACAAATCACACCGCAATTCAAGCCTAATGAAAACTAATGAATTCCAGCTTCTACAATCGATGATGAAACCTAACAAATCAACTCCGATTGACCTCAAATTTTGCACACAAGTCATAATTGACACAACAGATGTATTCCAACTTTCAGAACTAAAATCCGAGCCCGGTAACTACAAAGTCAACCCTCGGTCAAACTTCTCAACTCTCCTACTTTCATTTTTTCCAACTTTCGTCAATTTAAGCCAAAATCATCTACGGATCTGCAAATCAATATCCGTATACACTCCTAAGTCCAAAATCACCCTACGGAGCTATCAGAACCGTCAAAACCCTATTCCGGAGCCATTTACATATAAGTCATTATCCGGTCAACTCTTTCAACTTAGGCTTCCAACCTTGGGACTAAGTGTCCCAATTTGATCCGAAACATCCCCAGAACTAAACCAACCACTCTGGCAAGTCACATAACAATAATTAAGCACATAATAAGCAGTAAATGGGGGAAGGGGGCTACAACACTAAAAACGATCGGTCAGGTCGTAACAATTTATTAAAAATATTCCTACACTTTAAATGTGCAATAACAGATAATGAATGAAAGAAATCAAAAAGTGAAAGACCGCTATTAGTTCAATTGTGTTGAACTTACAGTGGCTCTTCTATCTTTTCCCCCTTTAAATATAACAAGATATGAAAGCCAGTGTTGAGCACGGCCCAACATGTTTTTTAAGAAAAAACTTTGTACATGTACAAAATATATGATCATAACCAAAAGATTTCTATGTTCATCAATGTGCATTTTGTAATAGCATACACTCGTATCTACAATATATGCAAAAGACATAAGTACATTGTTAGTGGAATAATATTCAAATATTACAGGCATAATACCTAATAACTTAAGACACAATATCCAAAACCAATTAACTAATAACTGAGATATAATACCCAAAACTATAGAAAATGTCAGTATCTTCAAACACAACCTAAGCACATCTTAGAATCATCATTTTTATAGGTAGGAGCAACTTGGTAGCCTGACCTTTGCCATTCTAAAAGCCACATCACTGAGAATTTTTAGAGTACCTTTGAAAAGGAAGTAAATAGCAATCAATTATAAGAAACTGCAATTGGGAGGCATACAAAAAAATAGATATTATTGAATTATAAAGTAAAAGGTAAATCTATGGTAAACTTCACATTTTGGAAGATTCCAATGTATTTGACATCACACTTGAAAAAAATATTTCTATTCAATTCCATTGTATTAGACTCCACTCATATAAGTACATATTAATATGGACTATGCAATCTGCCCTGTCCTAGAAAGAGGATGAACTTCTACACAGGATATACTACTTTAAGAAAAAGGATTTCAATAGCCAATACATTAGAATTTTACCCTGAGTAAAAAATCGGAAGACTTCATATGGTAGATATATAGAACTCAGAAAAAATTAAGAAAAAGAAGGCAAGAAAGACAATCACGATTAGAATTTTCTTTTGTTTCTCTCTCCAACATTATGTCAAAATAATATGTTCCATTTCTTCACAAGATAAATTAAACTGATAGTTCTGCGTTTAAGTTGTCAACATTTCTCCAGAGTAATATTCTCAATTGAATTAAGAACATTCTGTCTGCTAGTTGTTCTTGGATGTGCTTAACAGACAGGAGTTACATCTGTGAACGATTTACTTTAATTTGTTTAGACATAAGGCAATAGGAGAAGAAAACCAAAAAGAGTATACCCACATAATAAAACACATTTTCCCTCTACATTTAAAAAAAGTCATAAGCATGTTTCTTTAAAAAATCAACCCTTTTGGGATGAAGTTGTAACGACCCGGCCGATCGTTTTGAGAATTTAAGTCCCGATCGGTAGCATAAGGTTCTGAAAAACTTCGTATTATGTGTATTGATTTACGTGCATGGTTGAATTCAGTTACCGGACGATTCAGAGTCAAATCGGAAGAAGGATACAAGTTTTGGAAGCTTAAGTCTTAGGATTTGGACCGTAGTCGGAACTGTGTGAAGATGACTCCAGAATGGAGTTCCGTCAGTTCCGTTTGCTCCGTTGGGTGATTTTGGACCTAGGGGCGTGTCCGGATTGTGTTTTGGAGGTTTCTAGCTCATTTAGGCTTGAAATGACGAAAATCGAATTTTTGGAGTTTGACCGGTAGTGGACTTTTTGATATCGGGGTCAGAATTCGATTTCGGAAGTTGGAGTAGGTTCGTAATGTTGAATATGACTTGTGTGCAAAATTTGGGGTCAATCGGATGCGGTTTGAAAGGTTTCGGCATCGGTTGTAGAAATTTGAAGTTTCAAGTTTATTAAGTTTGAATAGGAGGGTAATTCGTGTTTTTAGCATTGTTTGAGGTGATTTGAGGGTTCGACTAAATTCGTATGGTGTTATAGGACTGGTTGGTATATTTGGTTAAGATCCCGGGGATCTCGGGTGAGTTTCGGATGCTTAACGGATCGAAATTTGGATTTGTGTAATTGCTGAAACTTTCAAGCTTCTGGTATAATCGCACCTGCGGTGGGGTGGCCGCAGGTGCGGACTCGCACGTGCGGAAGGGAGCTCGCAGATGTGACCGTGGTCTAGGTGACCAGTGGTCACAGGTGCGACAAAAGAGGCGCAGAAGCGGCGCCGCTCATGCGGAGAAGGGATCGCAGAAGAGGAAGGCGAGCTGAGTGAGGATTTTCGTAGAAGCGGACAAGAATCCGCAGGCGCGCACTCGCAGGTGCGGCCTTATGCTCGCAGAAGTGAACCAGAGGACTTAAGTCATTTTCGCACATGCGATGGAATTTTCGCAGGTGCGGCGTCGCAGGTGCGGCTGGAAGCCCGCAGAAACGGAAATCGTTGGGCAGAAAAGGGCTAAGTGTGAGGGTTGA
Organism: Nicotiana otophora; assembly: GCA_000715115.1. Lineage (NCBI taxonomy): Eukaryota > Viridiplantae > Streptophyta > Magnoliopsida > Solanales > Solanaceae > Nicotiana > Nicotiana otophora. The sequence goes on from AWOL01S0033098.1 coordinate 40,488, forward strand.
TTTCATTCTCCAGTTATGGACCTATAGAGCTCGGATTGAGGTGACATTTCGAGGGATTTTCAGAGGAAGCTTGTGGGTAACGATTCTTAACTCTTTTATGGTTATATCTCATTAATCTATGGTTGATTTTATCATTTAATTTCAGATTTGGGTTGAAAGTTTTGGGAAAAATGGGAAGAAGTTCTTCAACTAAGATTTTGGGTTTTGATTGAGATTTTGATATCGGGGTTGGATAATTTTGGTACGAGTGAACTCATGAGGGAATGGGTGTTCATATTTGTGACTTTTACCTGATTCCGAGATGTGGGCCTGGGTCGACTTTTTTGAACGGATTTCGGAATTTTTGTTAAAGTCTTGATTTCATTAACTAGAGGTGACGAGTACGTGCTCAGACTTATTTGTGAAAAGTTGGCCTTTTAGGGTTCTTAGGTCCTTGTATTCGGTGAGTATGCAGTTGTTCTCGTTATGATTACGTTTCTTAATTACTAGTTTCACTTCTACCTACTTTAATTAGAATTAATTGCTTCATGATGTGCCCTCGTTGCTTATTTGAGTCATATGTGCCCTAACTGAAATTGTTATCCCTTCTATCGCCATGTTATCTTTTCCCTAACTGCTTATCTTCATTTGAAGTTATAATTATTTCTTCTGTAATTGTTCATCCTTTACTAAGGCTATGATTTTCTTTATACTGCTTATTCTTAATTGAAGTTGTTGTGTCTCTTTTGTACTTGCCGAACCTTAAAAGAAGTTTAGATATCCTATATCTTAGTTGACTTATCCATATTGGAATTAACGACTCATGATATCTCCCTCGTTGTTGAACTGTACTTTGTGGGACCATTGTTACATATTATTTTCTCCCTTGTTGAGTTGTTCCTATTATGACTAGCATTCTCTATTGTGGCTACTCCTCATGAATTAATTCCTCCATTCCTTTGCGTTTTGGAATTTCTGAGTTGATTTATTTGTCGTACTCTTGTATTAGTGTTATTGTTGATGTTGTACTTATTGTTCTTGCATATTTACTTTGGGACTACGAGGGGGTACCTCGGGAGATCCCCATGTCTTGCATATTTACTTTGGGACTACGAGGCGATACCTCGGGAGATCCCCTTGTCTTTCATATTTACTTTTGGGACTCGAGGCGGTACCTCGGGAGATTCCCTGTTGAGCATTTACTTTTGGGACTACGAGACGGTATCTCGGGAGTGCCCTTTGTTGGCATCTATTTGTTATGGAGTTGCACGAGGTTTCTTCCATGCTATTGTTACTATTGATATTTGTACATGCGGAGTGACAAGGCGGGATATATATATGTGGGTTGCGCATGTGGCGAGACAAGGTGGGAATATTATTATGTACGTTTGGCAAGACAAGGCGGGCATTTACTTTACTATTGCACACGTGGCAAGACAAGTTGGGCTATGTCAGGGATTGATTTTTGATGGCCTGGGGGCATTCTTGTTATTGATATTTGTCTAGTGGTACACTTATCTGTGTGAGCTTTATCTTGTGAAAGTTGTGAGAAAATATTCTACGTGATGTCCATTCTTTTCCTTATGCTTACTAGCTGGTATGAACTATGTTAGGACACTTGCACAAGCATACACGTAGTTAAGTACTCTTATCGGATAAGAGGTTTCCTTGATATTGTTAAGTAAAGATGCACCCTCTTTCTCACTTGCCTTCTATGTGAGAATGACTCTATTTGGCACGCGAGTCGTCAGTGCGGTTATGAGGTGTAATGAGGGCACATGATGCCAAGTGTTAGGGTTCAGGTATTGAGACCCGTGAGTTGTGATTTGTCCGAGGTTCGGTACCTCGTGGAGTTTATTGACTAAAACCCGGTGTAAAAACGGTCGTATTATTGAGTTGTTACTTGTCCTTTCTTTATATGTGATTATCATACTTAGGCTGTGTTTCTGTTCATTCTTCTATGTCATTATTATGGTGTTCGGCTGATAGTTGTTGTTTTCCTTCCTTATTGCAATTACCGTATTAATTTCTACTTCACGTAGTCTTTATGTAGATATCATACTCTGTTGTTTCTATACTTATGCTTGTTCAGGTTATTTAGTCCAGTAGATGTCTTGACTGTACCTCGTCACTACTCCACTGAGGTTAGTCTTGATACTTACTGGGTACCGCCGTGGTGTACTCATACTACACTTCTGCATATTTTTGTGCAGATCCAGGTATTTCGAAGTCAGTTGATCATTAGCTAGCTGTACAGATTATTGCTGTGGAGACTCAATGTAAACCTGCTGCTGCGTTCGCAGGCTTCAGAGTCACCTTCCTATTTTGTATTCACACTGTTTTGCCTATTTCCAAACAATTATATTTAGAAATTCGTAGCAAATCTCTATAGAGCTTATGACTTGTACTATCGGTTTTGGGAATTGTAAATTTTATAGAGATTTCTTTTTCAAAAGTTGTTAGATGTTATTTATTATTGTTGTTATTCAGTAAATGTTAGACATACCTAGTCCCTAAGACTAGGTGACATCACGATACCCAACGGAGGAAAAATTGGGTCGTGACAAGTGGTATCAGAACTCTAGGTTCATAGGAGCTACGGGCCATAAGCGAGTTTAGTAGAGTCTTGCGGATCGGTTCAGAGACGTATGTACTTATCTTCGAGAGGCTACGAAACTATTAGGACAATTTCACTTCCTTCATTCCTATCGTGCGAGTTCATTGATCTCAAAGTTTGAACTTTTATCATTCCATTCTCTCACAGATGGTGAGGACACGAGCTGCAGTTATTGATGACGTTACCCCTAGAGCAGATGTCGCTAGGGGCAGAGGCATAGGCCGACGAGGAGCACGTGCCGCAACTAGGGCACCTACCAGAGCAGCAGTTGAGGAGCCACCAGTAGTTCTAGTTAGGGGGAAGGTACCGGAGGCGCTTGTTATTACCCCCGGACTTCAGGAGACCTTAGCACAGTTCCTGAGCATGTTTGGTACATTGGCTCAGGCGAGGTTGATTCCGGTTGCACCAGCTATTTCACAGACCGGGGGAGGAGCTCAAACTCCCGCCACCCATACTCCAGAGCAACGAGTTTATGTTGGTCAGGTTCCAGGTGTCATGGCGACACAACCTATGGTCCCAGTTTAGCCCGTGGTTAGGGCAGCAACATCTGAGGAAGAATAGCTTAGACTTAAGAGGTACAAGAAGTACCACCCTCCTACCTTCAATGGTTTTGCGACAGACGATGGCCAGGGTTTCTTAGAGGAGTGTCACCACATTCTCCGTACTATGGGTATTATGGAGACGAGTGAGGTTGCTTTTACTACGTTCCAGCTCAGGGAAGCGGCTTATCAGTGGTGGCGGGCGTATGAGTTGGGTAGCCCGGCCGAGTCAGCTTTACTTACAAGGGTTCAGTTTTCAGATATGTTCCTAAGAGAGTTTGTACCTTAGTCCCTTCGGGATGTATGGCGCGCGGAGTTTGAGCAGCTGCGTTAGGGCACTATGTCAGTATCAGAGTCTGCCGTTAGATTCAGTGATTTGGCTAGACATGCCCCTGCTTTAGTCGCTACAGTTAGAGAGCGTGCCCGTAGTTTCATTGAGGGGCTTAAGCATGATATTCGGTTCAGCATGGATCGAGAGTTAGATTCGGATGTTTTGTTTCAGCAGGTAATAGGGATCGCTCGCCGAGTAGATGGCATGTGGGATTAGGAGAGAGGAGACAGATGAGGTCAGGAGAAAGAGGACAGGGAGGCGAGGAGCCCTCGTAGATCAGAGAGATCTACTGGTCCTTATTTTGGAGGTAGGGTACGACATGGTATAGGTTTTATGGGTCAGCCAGTTCAGTTTGCACTTTAGGCTTCGCATAGTGCTTCAGGTGCTCATGGGTCTCAGAGTACCCGTACCACACAGTTCTCACAGCCACGTCAGCAGAGAGGTTTCTTCGAGTGTGGAGATACTAGCCACAAGGTGATAGATTGTCCTAGACTCCAGACAGGTGTGTCACAACGGAGTATTCAGGCGAGTAAAGGGCGCCCAAGAGGGGAAGGCACGATATGTTGATGTGTTTCATATAGTAGGCTTGAGGCCACTTCGCCAGATGATGTCATACATATATGCTTTTGATTTGTTACAGAGGGGCACCATTCGTATTTTGATTCGGTTCTGCTTATCAGGGCGAGTTCCCCTATTTGTTGTCCCACCTATGGGTGAGTTCATGACTTAACATTATGTTGTGTTTGCTCCTGTTGGGAGATTCTATGAGTGATAGCCGTGTATATCGTTGTTTTAATTCATTATTGAAAGTTACGTGACTGAAGCGAATTCATGTTGTCTATTATGGCAGGTTTGATGTAATTCTTGAGTAATTTGGTTACGATTTGTGATTTGATACTCTACCGGGGTGAGAGTTCAGCAAGTGTTGTGATTTTATTGGCAGAATTGAGTTAGTGGAAGATTTCAATTTGGTATGTGTATTCGGCTTGTGATTCAGAGTTGAGGGTGAGACCCTCACGATTCCATATGATTTGATATGTTTGAGCCGGGCTGCGTGCCGCGGTGGAGGTTATATCAGGATGAGATCCTTGTGATTTATTCATATACCTTTTCTTTTTAAATTGATTCGTAGTATGGTACTGATAGAGAGTTTTGCCTGTCGGGCTTGTTTGATATTTCTCTTATGTGTTTCTCTTTACATATTCAGTCATTTTTGTTCTGTGCTTCTTGAGTGTTAGCTTGCGGGGTGTGTGCTCAGTGGTGTTAGTTGTGAATTGTTGATTCAGGTGTATAGTAAAGAGTTTTTCATGTTTCTTGCATCGTTGTCAGTGTTGTGAAGGTTTGAAACAAGGTTCTAACAGATATGAGGCTAATTGCCGGTGTTGGTTTTGATTACGGGCAGCTATTGTGATCAGAAATGTTATTACGGGCCTATGTGTGGCATGTCATATTGAGTGGTCGTACCTTGTGGGTGTAGGCATGAGTTGTTACAGCTGGTTGAGACTGATACCGGGTATGGATTTAGAATCAGGTCTTTTGGAGATGAATGAAAGGTGAGAATTTCGACTCTAAGGCTTATCGTTGTTGGTGGAAAGGGTGAATTATAGTTCAGATGGTGTCGTCAGGTTTATGTGGATTGGGGTGATATGGGGTCACCTGCGGGTGTATGTTGGATATGTTCTTTCAGTGATTTGAAGACTTCGAGGCGATTCTTGGCACGTTCGAGGACGAACATTTATTTAAGAAGGGAATGATGTAACGACTCGGCCGATCATTTTGAGAATTTAAGTCCTGATCGACGGCATAAGGTCCTGAGCAACTTCGTATTATATGTATTGATTTACGTGCGTGGTTGAATTTAGTTAACGGATGATTCGGAGTCAAATCGGAAGAAGGATGCAAGTTTTGAAAGCTTACGTCTTAGGATTTTGACCGTAGTCAGAACTGTGTGAAGACGGCTCCGAAATGGAGTTCTGTGGGTTCCGTTACTTCCGTGGGTGATTTTGGACTTAGGGGCGTGTCCGGATTGTGTTTTGGAGGTCTGTAGCTCATTTAGGCTTGAAATGGCTAAAGTCGAATTTTTGGAGATTTTGACCGGTAGTGGACTTTTTGATATCGGGGTCAGAATCCGATTCCGGAAGTTGGAGTAGGTTCGTAATGTTGAATATGACTTGTGTGCAAAATTTGGGGTCAATCGGACGCGGTTTGATAGGTTTCGGCATCGGCTGTAGAAATTTAAAGTTTCAAGTTCATTAAGTTTGAATAGGAGGGTGATTCATGTTTTTAGCATTGTTTGAGGTGATTTAAGGGCTCGACTAAGTTCGTATGCTATTATAGGACTGGTTCGTATGTTTGGTTGAGGTTCCGGGGGCCTCGGGTGAGTTTCGGATGCTTAACGAATCGAAATTTGGACTTGTGTAATTGCTGAAGCTTTCAAGCTTCTGGTGTAATCGCACCTGTGGTGGGGTGGCCGCAGGTGCGGACTCGCACGTGCAGAAGGGAGCTCGCAGATGTGGCCATGGTCTGGGTAACCAGTGGTCACAGGTGCGATAAAAGGGGCGCAAAAGCGGAGCCGCTCCTGCGGAGAAGGGATCCCAGAAGCGGAAGGCGAGCTGAGTGAGGATTTCCGTAGAAGCGGACAAGAATCCGCAGGCGCGCACTCGCAGGTGCGGCTTTATGCTCGCAGAAGCGAACCATAGGACTTAATTCATTTCCACACATGCGATGGAATTTTTGCAGGTGCGGCATCGCAGGTGCGACTGGAAGCCCGCAGAAGCAGAAATCGCTGGGCAGAAAAAGGGCTAAGTGCGAGGGTTGTTTTCATTCTCCAGTTTTGGACCTATAAAGCTCGGATTGAGGCGACATTTAGAGGGATTTTCAGAGGAAGCTTGTGGTTAAATATTCTTAACTCTTTTATGGTTATATCTCATTAATCTATGGTTGATTTCATCATTTAATTTCGGATTTGGGTTGAAAGTTTTGGGAAAAATGGGAAGGAGTTCTTCAACTAAAATTTTGGGTTTTGATTGAGATTTTGATATCGGGTTTGTATAATTTTGGTACGAGTGAACTCATGAAGGAATAGGTGTTCATATTTTGTGACTTTTACCCGATTCCGAGACGTGGGGCCGGGTCGACGTTTTAGGATGGATTTCGGAATTTTTGTTAAAGTCTTGATTTCATTAACTAGATTAGTCTATTATAGTTGTACTTATGGTATGTAATTAATTTTGGCTAGATTTGGGCCATTAGGGGTCGGATATTCGTGGAAAGACATCGTTACCGATTGAGTAAGCTTGGTTCGAGGTAAGTATCTTGCCTAACTTCGTGTGGGGGAACTACCCCTTAGGATTTGAGTCTTCTATGCTAATTGTAGTCCGGGCGAGGTGACGAGTATGTGCTCAGACTTATTTGTGAAAAGTTGGCCTTATAGGGTTCTTAGGTCCTTGTATTCGCTGAGTATGCAGTTGTTCTCGTTATGATTACGTTTCGTAATTACTAGTTTCACTTCAACCTGCTTTAATTAGAATTAATTTCTTCATGATCCGCCCTCGTTGCTTATTTGAGTCATATGTGCCCTAACTGAAATTGTTATCTCTTCTATCACCATGTTATCTTTTCCCTAACTGCTTATCTTAATTTGAAGTTATAATTATTTCTTATGTAATTGTTCATCCTTAACTAAGTCTATAATTTTCTTTATACTGCTTATTCTTATCTGAAGTTGTTGTGTCTCTTTCGTAGTTGCCCAACCTTAAAAGAAGTTTAGATATCCTATATCTTAGTTGACTTATCCGTATTGGAATTAATGACTCGTGATATCTCCCTCGTTGTTGAGCTGTACTTTGTGGGACCGTTGTTATATATTATTTTCTCCCTTATTGAGCTGTTCCTATTATGACTAGCATTCTCTATTGTGGCTACTCCTCGTGAATTAATTCCTCCATTCCTTTGAGTTCTGGAATTTCTGAGTTGCATTATTTGTCGTACCCTTGTATTAGTGTTATTGATGTTGTTGTACTTGTTGTTCTTGCATATTTACTTTGGGACTACGAGGCGGTACCTCAGGAGATCCCCCTGTCTTGCATATTTACTTTGGGACTACGAGGCGGTACCTCGAGAGATCCCCCTGTCTTGCATATTTACTTTTGGGACTACGAGACGGTACCTCGGGAGATCTCCTGTTGAGCATTTACTTTTGGGACTATGAGACGGTATCTCGGGAGTGCCCTTTGTTGACATCTCTTTGTTATGGGGTTGCACGA
>AWOL01S0033098.1:49703-87273 GCA_000715115.1 Nicotiana otophora
TATATATATATATATATATATATATATATATATATATATATATATATATATATATATATGCGCATGTGGCGAGACAAGGTGGGAACATTATGATGCACGTGTGGAGAGACAAGGCAGGCATTTACTTTACTATTGCACACGTGGCGAGACAAGGTGTCCGGATTGATTTGTGATGATTTGTGGTGGCCTGGGGGCATTTTTGTTGTTGATATTTGTGTAGTGGTACACTTACCTATGTGATATTTATCTTGTGAAAGTTGTGAGAAAATATTCTACGCGCTGTCCGTTCTTTTTCTTATGCTCACTAGCTGGTATGAACTATGTTAGGACACTTGCACAAGTATTGATAGAATTTAAGGGTCTACCAAACTATATAAAGAACCAGGTTCTCTATAAGTTCCCACAAATATAAGTTCCCACAGAAATCACGCACACTGCAGTGAGTAAATGACAGGAGGAATTTTACGTGGAAAATTTCCAGCTCAACGGGATTAAAAACTACGACCTACCCTTGTAGGATTTCAACTTCACTACTGAGCAACTTTCAGATTACAACCTATGTAACCTAGGAATTAACCTTTTAATCCCTCACTAACTTGTAATACTCTATTACAAGCCACTTTGTAATAACTCTATTACAATGACTTTACAACTCGACTAACTCTAACCAAGACACAAACACAAGGGTTTATGATTTACAAAGGGTTTCCTACGCAATGCTTCTAAACAAGCTAAGTAGGAATTACAATTGAAGAACTATTATAAAGTTACAACTCAACTAAGGACATACAATAATTTCATATGAGGAACTGGTCTGTAGTAGTGTTGTTCTTTGTTCTTGATGCACTTGAGAATTATTTTTTTGATGATCAATCACAGTGAGTGTGCTTGAGTAAATTCTCTAAGTATTCAAGTCATTTGTTTTACCTTCCTTGATGTTAATAATGCATTTGTGACATCACTAAGATGATGAAACCAAGGTAGGTAAAAGACACTCCCCATAAAGTTGACTGCTGCACTGTTTCTGCATTGTAGCGTATGTAGGCAGCAACTTTACAGTTGGGGTAGTTGACTTGTGCAGTTTCCTCAGGAAACGGTAGCTATCTGTTTCCTATGTTAATCCTTTGACTCTGAAGAGTTGAACCATATCCCAAGCTGGAACCTTTTGATCTTAAGGTCTTGAGAATGTGTAACATGTTCCTTATCTGGTTCTTGACAGTAAGTTTGTTAGATCATCAAAACATTACATGGACATACATATAGCCTATCAATTTCTCCCTTTTTGATGATGACAAACTTATAATTCAAGTTCCCCCTAAGAACCAACATTTCTTGAATTCCCCCCGAATCTGTTTCCCATCCAGTTCCCCTTGAATTATTTTTACCCCTTTGACATCGTAAAAAGATTAGTAACATGCTTATAGCAGAAAGAAGTCTAGCTTGATTTAACTCATGCCACTTGTGTGCATACAATAAGACTAAAAACAGAGCATAAAGACAAGGCATATACAGCAAAAAGGGAAAAGCTTTCATTAAACAATTTGGATTTGAAAACAGGGAGCAGAGTCAATGTTACTGACAACCATCCACAATTCAGAACAACAAAAACAAATATCACAAACATCATAAAAAAACTAATCATAGGAAACCAATACTTAAGACTTGACACTGAGGGGACACTGTTTAGAGAGCACTGGAAGGAGAGGGTTTAGAGGTAGAGGCAAGGGTTTGGAGGACAAGATCCATTCGAGCATTCTCCAACATTTGCTCATTGAGCAGTTTCTTTTTCAGGTCTTCCACCTGTTTGCTGAGCTTAGCATTCTCCTTGGTCAGACGGGCAACCTCTTCACTTTGAGAGATACTGGAACCAGGTGCCTCCTGAAGCTGACTCAACTGACTCTCAAGAATAGCATTCCTTGATTTCAACTTCCTTATCTCAGCAGTAGCACTATTCTGAGCGTTGATCAACTAAGAAATGGTAGAAGTGCTTCCAACTCCTCCCCCTATCAATGCACTCACATTCTTCCAGAGTGGACTTGGAGAAAGTTTGCTTCTTAGTGCCCACTTTAGCTTGTCCCAGAGGAACCTTGAAGTACTCAAAGACCTTTGTGAGAAGGAACCCATGAGGCAGCCTATGATTACCATCTTTAAAAGCTGCCACTTTCTGCATGTGCTCTATCATGATCCTAGGTAGGTTAATGGTAGTGAAGTTGTCAAGTGCTCCATGAGGAATAGGTCTGCACTAGAAGTGATAGATCTTCTCTCAGTACGAGGGAGCAAGACCTTGTTCACCATCTCAAATAACAGTTGGTACACTGGAAGAGGGCCTTCTTCTGTTCCCGTTCCCCTTGCTGAACTGCTCTGTCCTTCAGGATGGCGTTTCTAAAATTTTAAGAACAAGATCCCTGGACACTATACAGTCCTTCAGCAGGAACACCCAGAATAGATCCCAGCAAAGCAGATTCCATTACCATATCAACTCCATTCACCAGCACACAAATATGATCATCCTCAACTTTGAAGAGGTCGGCATAGAAACTTTGAACTTCCTCCTCAAACACCTTTGGAGCATCACTTGTGAACAAATGTGTCCACTGTTGAAACTCACAAATTTCAACCAGTTGTCTCATACCAGCCTCCTCCAAAATGTCAGGGGCAAATGTGCAGCCCCATAGTACCTTTTGATTCCTCAACTTCTCTTTCCCAGCACTCCTTGGATCACCAACTTTGGCCTTCTTTGAGGAACCAGGTTCCTCATCAGTATCAGCTTTTCTCTTAGTAGACTTGCGAACATTCTTTCCCTTTTCATTAGACTTNCCAGGTGCCTCCTGAAGCTGACTCAACTGACTCTCAAGAATAGCATTCCTTGATTTCAACTTCCTTATCTCAGCAGTAGCACTATTCTGAGCGTTGATCAACTAAGAAATGGTAGAAGTGCTTCCAACTCCTCCCCCTATCAATGCACTCACATTCTTCCAGAGTGGACTTGGAGAAAGTTTGCTTCTTAGTGCCCACTTTAGCTTGTCCCAGAGGAACCTTGAAGTACTCAAAGACCTTTGTGAGAAGGAACCCATGAGGCAGCCTATGATTACCATCTTTAAAAGCTGCCACTTTCTGCATGTGCTCTATCATGATCCTAGGTAGGTTAATGGTAGTGAAGTTGTCAAGTGCTCCATGAGGAATAGGTCTGCACTAGAAGTGATAGATCTTCTCTCAGTACGAGGGAGCAAGACCTTGTTCACCATCTCAAATAACAGTTGGTACACTGGAAGAGGGCCTTCTTCTGTTCCCGTTCCCCTTGCTGAACTGCTCTGTCCTTCAGGATGGCGTTTCTAAAATTTTAAGAACAAGATCCCTGGACACTATACAGTCCTTCAGCAGGAACACCCAGAATAGATCCCAGCAAAGCAGATTCCATTACCATATCAACTCCATTCACCAGCACACAAATATGATCATCCTCAACTTTGAAGAGGTCGGCATAGAAACTTTGAACTTCCTCCTCAAACACCTTTGGAGCATCACTTGTGAACAAATGTGTCCACTGTTGAAACTCACAAATTTCAACCAGTTGTCTCATACCAGCCTCCTCCAAAATGTCAGGGGCAAATGTGCAGCCCCATAGTACCTTTTGATTCCTCAACTTCTCTTTCCCAGCACTCCTTGGATCACCAACTTTGGCCTTCTTTGAGGAACCAGGTTCCTCATCAGTATCAGCTTTTCTCTTAGTAGACTTGCGAACATTCTTTCCCTTTTCATCAGACTTCACAGACTTTTCACCCAATTCTTCCATCACCCTGGCAGCAGACTCTTCTACCAACTTATCACCAGATTCTTTCACCATATTCTCACTAGCGACAGCATCATCAAACTTGTTCAGACTTTCAGCAGGCACAAAAGATCCCCTTTTAGGCTTGGGGAGACCATGCTTCTGTGAGCGCTTTTTAGTCAAGGAACCAGGTTCCTCTTCTATTTTAGCATCCACATTCATAACTAGCACTGTGTTCTCGCTCACAACTTTCCTATTTTTCACTAATTTTCTTCTCCTTGACTTAGCTTGGTTGTTTTTAAGCACAGACTTAAGAGCCTCCTTCCTTTGCAACCTTGTAGTAGGTCGCTTAGGAGTAGACTCTTGAGCGACCATTGATCTATGCCTAGTCTTGTTACGGACTAAAGTCCTAAAGAAAAGCGACCCCAATCCCTCCCCAGCCCAGGTCAAAGGTCTTCCCGCCCTTTTTTTTCAGGGAAGCTAGCAATTGGCATATCATCAGAATCCTCTTCACTTTCCCCAACTACTTTTTCAGTATCATATCTCATCTCAGGCACAACCACAGACAAAGGCTCAATATTGAAATGAGGGGAGGGAGCAGGATCAATACTAACCTAGGGCTCTTAAGAGGACCCCTGAGTTGGATCCTCTGAAGAGGGATCGGGTCTCTCAGTTGGTACCCTAGTAGTATTGTCCTATGCCGATTGTTCAATAGGTACAAGCTCTCTACCCTCTACCACAGTCTTAGACTCTTTCCCCTGAGCCTTAGACCGATCCGCACTTCCTTCAATAATAACCCCTTCATTAGCTATAGATAGCATATTTTCTATTGCTTCTTTCTCTTGTAACTCCATGGAAAACACAGAAGAAGAAGGAGTTGTACTTGTGGGCTCAAGATTAGGAACTGAAGCATTTTCAGAACCAGCAGTTTGGTCTGTATTTGAGCCTTCATCCAAAGGAAGACTCGAAATTTCCTGATTTTCTTCTTTGTCAACTGTACCCTTTTCACCAGATTTTTCGACGAGGTAGGAGGAGAGCTCGTAGCCATAAACCTTTTAGAGGGTTAAGATTTTGTGACTCCTATGAGAACCAGAACTCGATTGGGTAGGAGAGAAAACTGAGAGTGGGGGTGACTCTGTCCTAGGGTTTTGGCTAGTAGTAGTGAGGAGCGAGGAGTCCAACATTGGTGTTTTATTTGGTGAGGACTCAGTTGGGGTGTTACTTGGAACACTCTAGTTTTCATGATTTTTAGCCATGGTGAGAAGTGATGGATTGAAGAAAAGGAATGGGTAGTTTAAAAATAGGAAGAAGAAGGGAGAGTTTGAAGTTTGATGTGAAGAGTTGTGACAGTGATGGATGTATTTATGATGGATGAGGTACCAGTTAAGAAAAGGCGGTAGTTTTGGGAGTCGGGTCGATTATTAACGGGTGAGACGTTTGGGTTCACAAGATGCAAGGAAAAGAAACTGACACACTGGTGATGTGGCACTTGTTTTAACCGTTCAAAATTGTGCATGAGAACAGAGAAGCTACTAACCTGTGTCAGGAGAACCAGGTTCCCTGACTAATCTTGCAGCTGTAATCTTTGCCCTTTTTACCAGCATGTGCTGCATCCACTGCCTATTTTCTCTGTAATCATCATACGTGTCTACCTGTAATGGTATAGAGATGAGTTAGACTGTGCCAGAAAACACTTTTTAACTAATTTTACCTGAACATTTCTTTCATAGCCAATCATCGAGGGACCAGGTTCTCAGTTGGGTTTTATCAACCCTAGTGCTAGGTGATTTCTTTCAAAATGTTCTCTGCTCAAGGCCTTGGTAAATATGTCTGCAATCTGATCTTCTGTGCTGCAGAATTTCATGCAAATGAGCCCCTTTTCAACATTGTCTCTGAGGAAGTGGTGACGCACATCAATATGCTTGGTTCTCTTATGTTGGACTGGATTTTTGGCCATATCGAGTGCCCTTGTATTGTCACACAGGAGGGGCACACAGTCAGAGAACACTCCAAAGTCTTCCAACTGCTGTTTGATCCACAACAATTGAGCACAGCAAGAAGCAACTGCTACATATTCCGCTTCTGCAGTTAAGAGTGCCACAGAGTTTTGCTTCCTTGTACCCCATAAGATTAGATAGGAACCCAGGAAATGTTCCATTCCAGACGTGCTTTTCCTGTCCACAAGATATCTTGCATAATCAACATCAACATACCCAACAAGATTAAAGTTGTCACCTGAGGGATATTACAGAACCATGTCCTGCATTCCTTTGAGATATCTCAATATTCTCTTGGTAGCCTTCAGATGGGATTCCTTTGGATTAGATTGAAATCTTGCACAAAGACCCATACCAAACGTAATGTCTGGTCTGCTTGCAGTGAGATACAAGAGTGACCCTATAATCCCTCTATACTTGGTCTGATTTACAGAGGAACCAGGTTCATCCATGTCTAGACGAGTAGCTGTGGCAATAAGAGTGTCAATAACTTTTGATGCTTCCATGTCAAACCTTTTTAGCAGCTCCTTGATGTACTTCTGCTGACTTATCAATGTCCCCTTTTGAGATTGCCTCACTTGAAGTCCCAAAAAGAAATTTAATTCTCCCATCATACTCATCTTGAACTCACTCCCCATGAGTTTTGCAAACTCTTCACAAAGAGAGTCAGTTGTGGCTCTGAAAATGATATGATCAATATATACTTGAACAATGAGTAGGCTCCTCCCTTGTTTCTTCAAAAAAAGTGTGTTGTCAATTTTCCCTCTTGTAAAGTCATTTTTTAGAAGGAACTTTGACAACCTTTCATACCAAGCCCGGGGAGCCTGCTTTAGCCCATACAGTGCCTTGTCCAGTTTGAACACATGCTCAGGATGCTTGTGACTCTCAAATCTAGGAGGTTGCTTGATATAAACTTCTTCTTTTAGGCAGCCATTCAGAAATGCACTTTTGACATCTATTTGGAACAGTGTGAATTCCATATGTGATGTAAAGGCTATAAGGATTCTGATAGCTTCCATTCGAGCAACTGGAGAAAAAGTTTTATCATAGTCAATCCCTTATTCCTGATTGTAGCCTTGAACCACAAGCCTTGCCTTATTTCTTGTTGTGTTTCCAAACTCATCAAGTTTGTTCCTGAATACCCACCTGGTTCCTATAACGGTTCGATCTGCAGTTCGAGGAACCAGGTGCCATACTTTATTTCTTTTAAATTGATGCAGCTCTTCTTGTATGGCACTGATCCAGTCTACATCTTTCAAAGCTTCTTTGATGTTTTTGGGCTCTATTTGAGAAAGAAAGGTTGAGAAGGCAAGTGAGTTTCTAGCTTTTGACCTGGTCTGAATTCTTGAGTCGAGATGAGTGATTATGTTGTCAAGAGGATGTGAGCTTTTATGCTTCCAATTTGGTACCTGAATCTCATTGGTAGAGGAGCTAGGTATATCTAACTGAGGTTCTTGGCCGCTTCTTAATTTAACAAGTGGAGTACCTTGGACTGCATCAACAACTTTATTTTTAGCTTTAGTTGTTGTGATCGTGGGACCAGGTTCCTCTCCAATGAGTGGAAATGTATTTGCATCATCTTCACTGGATTCCTTGACATGACTCATCATGTCTGCCTTTCCATTTGCCATGTCAATAACTTCTCCTGGAACAGATAAAGGTTCTCCATTTTGGTCAATGCGTCTGTCCATCTCACAGGAGAGGGATTCATCAAAGATCACATGTATACTCTCTTCAACACATTGAGTCCTTTTGTTGTATATTTTGTAAGCTTTGCTTTGAGATGAGTATCCCAGAAAGATTCCTTCATAACTTTTGGCATCGAATTTTTTCAAGAGTTTCCTTTTCATTGTTGAGGACAAAACATTTACACCCAAAAGTCCTTAGATGTGTTAGATTGGGCTTCCTTCCATTCAGCAGTTCATATAGAGTCTTGTTCAGAAGGGACCTAATCATGCACCTGTTCACCAAGTAGCAAGTAGTATTGAGAGCTTCTGCCAAGAAATTATTTGCAATCCCACTGTCAATCAACATTGTCCTTGCCATGTCTTCAAGAGTTCTATTCTTCCTCTCTACAACACTATTTTGTTGAGGTATTCTTGGAGCTGAAAAATTGTGAGTTCAAAATCAACAACATAGATATTTTTGTATCTTTTTGCTACTAGCACCACCTCACCAGTCACTAGGTTTGTGACTGTACATATTTTTGACACAAATTCCACCTTGTTTCCCTTGTCACAGATTTGGGAAACACTTAGAAAGCTGTACTTCAACCCGT
The DNA here is from genome assembly GCA_000715115.1 of Nicotiana otophora. Taxonomy (NCBI): domain Eukaryota; kingdom Viridiplantae; phylum Streptophyta; class Magnoliopsida; order Solanales; family Solanaceae; genus Nicotiana; species Nicotiana otophora. The sequence continues at coordinate 57,748 of AWOL01S0033098.1, forward strand.
TCATGTAGTACACATTTTCGATTGAATGTGAGAGAGACTTCTCAATCTTTCCAACTCCCAGAATGTATCTTTTCTTGCCATTTCCAAAGGACGCACTCCCTCCTTGCAGGGCCTTAAGTGAAAGGAAATCATTTGTACTTCCAGTCATATGCTTTGAGCAGCCGCTATCCATGTACAATTGTAGGCTGCTTCCTTTCATTGTTCCCTGCATAAGAAAATCAGGAGTTAGACTTAGGAACCCAAACGAGTTTGGGTCCCTTGTAATGAGGAAATGGGTGAATGGGGGATCTTCTGGTCCAAGCAGGCATCGTGCATTTTTTATATGAGGGACCAGGTTCTCTACCAGTAGTTACTTTTTCAGCAAAAACTTTATTTTTCTGTTGTGACTCAAATCTGGCCTTACAATTTTTTTTAAAGTGCCCAGTATTGCCACAGTGAGTGCAAAGCCAATTATCGGGTATAGTAACATACTTGCTATGAGGATTGTAAGGAATATTTTTCCTTTGGAACCCAATCCCCTGCCTGTTTCCCCCATTGTTGGTGTACATGGCAGTGATAACATCAGAGGACCAGGTCCACTTGAGTGACTTTTCAAGGTCACTCTTCACTCTTCCTAGTTATTCATGAAGTTGTTTGTTTTTCTCAAGCTCATCACACAGACTGGACTTCACTGAATTTAACTCACTTTCAAGCTTAATGTGTGCCTCACTTGCAACTTCCTTTCCTTTTTGAGAATTTTCAGGCCTACTCTCTATTTTAAGTTCCCCAATTATTTCCTTCCAGTCCATTAGCACCACTAATAGGTCATCTCCCTCATGCTCAATGTTAGCAACCCTCTCAGTCAAGACTTCTTTTTCTTTTCTTACACACTCAGTGGTCTCTTTTAGGTCTACCACAATGACCATTAGATTTTCTCTTTTATGTTCTATATTTGCAATTTTTTCATCTAAGGCATCCTTCTCTTTCTTCAGGTTCTCAATTGTTTCCTTTAACTCAACTACAACAACTACTAGGTCATCTCTGGTCTATTCTGCTTCTCCTAATTCCTTATTAAAGCATCTTTTATCATTTATAAGACTGTGATAAGAATCAATTAACACATTTGCCAAAGACACGAGTGTTTTAAGAGAATATGATTTCAAATTTCTCTGAACATCCAAAACATTTATCTCATCATCGTCGTCATCTTCATCATCATCAGATTGAGCCATCAAGGCAATGATTGAGTCATGCTCATTTGCTTCACTTTCTACTGCCATCATTGAACTATCACCATGATCATTTTCTTTTTCAGATTCGCTGGAGGAATCTCCCCATGCAGCAAGAGCTTGTTTCACAATATTGTCAGCGGCATTCTTTCTCTTGAAGCGTTTATCAGGAATCGGGTTCCTTTTGGATGCTTTGTCTGTGTTGTGCTTGAATTAATCCTGCTTTAGGAGGGGACAGTCCTTGATGAAGTATCCTGGATTGCCACACTTATGACAGAGGTCATAGTTTTTTGGCTTGCTAGAACTCCCTCTTTTTGGAATGCCTCTATTTGTGCGAACCATCTTCTGAAATCTTCTTGTCAAGTAAGACGTATCACCATCTTCACCACTTGAATCATTGTTGTCCGTCTTGAGGACCCGACTCTTCTCTCTTTTGGGCTCTCTTCTTTCATTGTCCTTCTTTTTCTTCATTTCATATGTTCTCAGATTGCCAACGAGTTCATCGATGTTCAGTTTCTGCAAGTCCTTCGCCTCTGTAATGGCGTTCACTTTGCTTTCCCAAGAACTGGGTAGCACACTAAGGATTTTCCTGACAAGCTTGTTTCTTGGAATAATTTCACCAAGAGAGTGTATCTCATTAATGATAGAGGTGAAGCGAGTATGCATATCTTGTATGGATTCATCATCTTTCATCCCGAAGAGCTCGTATTCAGTTGTGAGCATGTCGATATTGGATTGCTTGATTTGTGTTGTTCCTTCGTGAGCTATCTGGAGAGCTTCCTAGATTTCCTTGGCTGGCTGACATGCCGATATCCTATTGTATTCATCAGAACCAATACCACAAACAAGGATTTTCTTTGCACGAAAATTCTTCTCTTTGGCTTTCCGGGCGGCATCAATAAATTCTTTTCATGTTTTGGGAATAGTTACAGTAGGGTCACCACTGGTTCTTGTGGGAACAAAGGGTCCATCACAGATGACGTCCCAGAGCTCGAAATCTTCAGCCATGATAAAATCGTGCATCCTTGTCTTCCACCATCCATAATACTTGCCATTGAACCTTGGTGGCATGTAGGTAGACTGACCTTCTTCAAAGTTTGGTGGAGCAACCATGAGGATCCTTTCTAGGTGTTAGCCTGATAAAAAGAACCTGCTCTGATACCAATTGATAGAATTTAAAGGTCCACCGAACTATATAGAGAACCAGATTCTGTATAAGTTCCCACAGAAATCACACACACTACAGTGAGTAAATAACAGGAGGAATTTTACGTGGAAAATTCTTAGCTCAACAGGATTAAAAATCACGACATACCCTTATAGGATTTCAACTTCACTACTAAGTAACTTTCAGATTATAACCTATGTAACGTAGGAATTAACCTCTTAATCCCTCACTAACTTGGAACACTCTGTTACAAGCCACTTTGTAATAATTCTATTACAATGACTTTACAACTCAACTAACTCTAGCCAAGATACAAACACAAGGGTTTATGATTTACAAAAGGTTTCCTACACAATGCTTATAAACAAGCTAAGTAGGAATTACAATTGAAGAACTATTACAAAGTTACAACTCAACTAACTCTAGCCAAGATACAAACACAAGGGTTTATGATTTACAAAAGGTTTCCTACACAATGCTTATAAACAAGCTAAGTAGGAATTACAATTGAAGAACTATTACAAAGTTACAACTCAACTAACTCTAGCCAAGATACAAACACAAGGGTTTATGATTTACAAAAGGTTTCCTACACAATGCTTATAAACAAGCTAAGTAGGAATTACAATTGAAGAACTATTACAAAGTTACAACTCAACTAACTCTAGCCAAGATACAAACACAAGGGTTTATGATTTACAAAAGGTTTCCTACACAATGCTTATAAACAAGCTAAGTAGGAATTACAATTGAAGAACTATTACAAAGTTACAACTCAACTAACTCTAGCCAAGATACAAACACAAGGGTTTATGATTTACAAAAGGTTTCCTACACAATGCTTATAAACAAGCTAAGTAGGAATTACAATTGAAGAACTATTACAAAGTTACAACTCAACTAACTCTAGCCAAGATACAAACACAAGGGTTTATGATTTACAAAAGGTTTCCTACACAATGCTTATAAACAAGCTAAGTAGGAATTACAATTGAAGAACTATTACAAAGTTACAACTCAACTAACTCTAGCCAAGATACAAACACAAGGGTTTATGATTTACAAAAGGTTTCCTACACAATGCTTATAAACAAGCTAAGTAGGAATTACAATTGAAGAACTATTACAAAGTTACAACTCAACTAACTCTAGCCAAGATACAAACACAAGGGTTTATGATTTACAAAAGGTTTCCTACACAATGCTTATAAACAAGCTAAGTAGGAATTACAATTGAAGAACTATTACAAAGTTACAACTCAACTAAGGACATAAAATAACTTGATATGGGGAACTGGTCCGTAGTAATGTTGTTCTTTGTTCTTAATGCACTTGAGAATCGTTTTCTTGATGATCAATCACAGTGAGTGTGCTTGAGTAAATTCTCTAAATGTTAAAAATATTTGTTTTACCTTCTGATCGGGTCCAAACCTACACCACTATTGAGTAGCGAGGATGGTCGATGCAGTTTTACCCAATAAGGTCGGGATCGATTTCCACAGAAAGTTAATTGATTCGAAATTAGGTTTATATCTAAGTCTAGATGCGTGTGTTGTTCCTAATTGCACTTTCAAACATGAAGGTGTTGATTCTACTTCTATTTCTATTATATTGTATGCTAAGATTAAAGCTAAGTACAATATCTTTGATGTTGGTTTTTCCCTAGGACTAGGGTAGCGACCTCCGCCTAGGTGGATATCTAACGAGTAGTAAGAATCTAGGGCGAGCTTGATTAATTTGAGATCGTAATATAGCTATCACACCCAAGTACTCACTCTATATCTCTCGATAGTTTGAGTGATTTTGCCCAATTTGACTTTCTCAAGTCCAACTGGGTATTCATGCAAGTCATGTGATATTAGCTCAAGTCGGGTATTACTATCTGTAGGTTTAACTCTTTAATTGGGGCTATCAATTTCTTGAGTTCACCCCAATTCCTTGTTAACCTAGTTTTCCCAGACTTAATCCCTCTTTCTCAAGAAGAGACCAAATCATAAAGGTATGAATCAGTATTTGCAACCACTAATTCTAAAATTCTTGCAAGAACTAGGCTAAATATCACTAACTCATAAACATTCAAGCCCTAAAATTCAAGACCCATTAAATACCCGCACTAGGGTTGAGTCACAACCCTAGCTATGGGTCTAACTACTCATAATAATAGTAGAATTCAAAGATAAAGAGAAGATATAATCCATAATACTAAATTAAAAGATGAAAATCTAATGTTATAAAGTAAATCTTGTACAAAATTGACCAAAAAGGAAAACCTAGCCGTCTCACGTACTCAGTAAAAATATAACATAACCTAAAATTGATAAAAAGATCTATTTATACTAAGCTAAAATTTCCGGACAAAAATGCCCCTGCGGAAGTTTCGCGGCCGCGTAATTCTGACCGCGGCCGCATAATTCTGCGGTTCGCGTTTCTTCACATTTGGACTTGGGTTGAACCTTGTTTCGCGGACCGCATAAATTCTACCGCATCTGCGTGAGAGACTTTCGCGGCCGCTTAACTTTGACGCGGGCCGCCCTTCTCATTTTTGCTTGAATTATGCACTTTCTGAACCTTAGCAACTGCGGTCCGCGGAATTCCCATCGCGGTCGTGCTGGTACTTTCGCGGCCGCATCTTCTTATCGCGGTCCGCGTTCATGTTTGTGTCCAAAAAAAATATCTCTCTGATTCTTCATATCACGGACCGCGAAATAATGGCCGCGTCCGCGTTGATACTTTCGCAGCCGCATATTGTTATCGCGGTCATCGTTCCACACCTCTTGGCCCAGTCTTGATTTTTGTTCAAGTTTTAACTCCTTCCTGAGTTGATTATGGCTCCTTTGGTTCATTTTGAACAAACCCTGCAAGCAAGTATATTAAGTTAGTTTTCGGGAATACCTTTTCGTATTTTTGGCCCAAAACACAAGTAAAAGAGAGCAATTAATAGGCTAAAATCCCTACTTATCACCTTCCTTGATGTTAATAATGCATTTGTGACATCACTAGGATGATGTAAGCAAGGTAGGTAAAAGACATTCCCCATAAAGTTTACTGCTGCACTGTTTCTGTACTGTAGCGTGTGCCGGCAGTAACTTTATAACTGGGGCAGTTGACTTTTGCAGTTTCCTCGGGAAACAGTAGCTATTTGTTCCCTCTGTTGTTCCTTTGACTCTGAAGAGTTGAACCATATCCCAAGTTGGAACCTTTTGATCTTAAGGTCTTGAGAATATGTAATAGGTTCCTTATCTGGTTCTTGACAGTAAGTTTGTTAGATCATCAAAACATAATAGGGATATACATATAGCCTATCAAGCATACACGTAGTTAAACACTCTTATCGGATAAGATGTTTCCTTGATATTGTTGAATATAGATGCACCCCCTTGCTCACTTGCCTTCTTTGTGAGAATGACTCTATTTGACACGCGAGTCATCAGTGCGGTTATGAGGTGTAATGAGGGCACAGGATGCCAAGTGTTAGGATTCAAGTATTGAGGCTCGTGAGTTGTGATTTGTCCGAGGTTTGGTACCTCGTGGAGTTTATTGACTAAAATCCGGTGTAAAAGCGGTCGTATTGTTGAGTTGTTACTTGTCCTTTCTTTATCTGTGATTATCGGACTTAGGCTGTATTTTCGTTCATTCTTCTATGTCATTATTATGGTGTTCCGCTGATAGTAGTTGTTTTTCTTCCTTATTGCAATTACCGTATTAATTGCCACTTCGCGTAGTCTTTATGTAGATATCATACTCTGTTGTTTCTATACTTATGCTTGTTCAGGTTATTTAGTCCAGTAGGTGTCTTGACTGTACTTCGTCACTACTCTACTGAGGTTAGTCTTGATACTTGCTGGGTACCGCCGTGGTGTACTCATACTACACTTCTGTATATTTTTGTGCAGATCCAGGTATTTCGAAGTCCGTTGATCATTAGCTAGTTGTGCAGATTATTATTGTGGAGACTCAAGGTAAACCTGCTGCTGCGTTTGCAGGCTTCAGAGTCACCTTCCTATTTTGTATTCACACTGTTTTACCTATTTCCAAACAGTTGTATTTAAAAATTTGTAGCAAATCTATGTAGAGCTTATGACTTGTACTACCGGTTTTGGGAATTGTAAATTTTATAGAGATTTCTATTTCTAAAGTTGTTAGATGTTATTTATTATTGTTATTATTCAGTAAATGTTAGGCTTACCTAGTCCATAAAATTAGGTGCCATCACGATACCCAACGGAGGGAAAATTGGGCTGTAAAAGAAGTAATGGAAAGCAAGCAGAAAAATTGGATGGTACGCAAGCCAAGTTTATAATCAACACCTTGGAAGTTGTTCTTAAAGGTAGAATTGTCTCTCTTTCTTATAAGATGCATAAGGCATTCTTTTTAGCATTCACAAACAATCCATTAATGGAGATGGATTCCAATGCCAGGTCTAGCAGATTATTACTAATTTTTAGTATCTTACAGAATGGATCAAAACCAAGTCACTCCAATGCTGGATATTATAGAAGGAAGCATTTGAAAGCTTAAGTTTCAGGTCTAACTCATACTAAAACAGTTCTAGAAAAAGAAAGAAAAACCTTTACAGAATAGCATGGTGTGGCAGTTCTAATCTAATTTGCTCGGACACGGATGCAAGTGTCCGACACGGGTGCGGATCTAAAGGTTGGATCCTTCGAGATGTAAATTCTAAAATCTGGGGACACGGATCCTAGTAAGGATACGGGTGCGGGGATCCGACTAAAAATAATTCAAAAAAATAAAAATATAAAAAATATCTCTAATTTACGAGATACTTATGTATAGCTTGTGAAGTGTGTATTTTGTTTTTATTCTCAAGTTGTAGATAAGTAAATGATTGATATTCTAAATAAGCTATGCTATTTTCTTCAAATTTATCCTAGTTTCGTAAATGCTTGGTTTGCCCGAAGGGGGCAGGCTTTTTATTCGTAATCCCTACTACTGTTGACTGCCTGTAAATGCTGAGCAGTTAAGTTTAGTGTTGGTCACCTGTCTTGCCATTCTTTTGGCATATCATATAGTTAAACAACACTTAAATGGTATTTTCAGGAAAAGAACTTATGACAGATATTTATACTTCCTTAATTTGTATCTTTTAAACTGGTTGTATGAGGAGATTAAGAGTATAGTGCGGATAAATGAATTGCATTGACAACTGAAGGAATAATCATACAGTTGAACAAAACCCTTCACTAAGACAGTGCCTTAAGCAGCAAAGTTAGACCATTAACAACCCTGACCATCTGTTACCTCTAAAAGCATAGGCGTTATCCTAAAGGATAGAAGTGAAAGGCACATTCTTTACAGTGTGTAAGCGAAAGGACACGTTATCCACTCGCCCCAATCATCACGGCCCGTGGCAGCCTAGAAAAAATAATATTATCTATATATTATTAAAAGGAAAGGAAAAAATCTTTTCCTTAAGTCAAGTGGCAGCCTAGAAAAAATTCACATGCTATAAGTAGTTAATAATTAGTTATTGGTTATTGTTTTTGAATTTAAATATTTATAGAATATTAAAATAAAGTATTTTATAATAAAAAACAAAATTAAAAAAATTGTCCATTCAAATTAGAGAGTAGTTTCAAGTTGTAAGTTTTAAATTATTTTAAAATAAATACTAAATTACAAAAAAATAAAAAACTGCCAATTCAATTTTTTTTTTAAAAATAATTTTTGTTTTTTTAAAAATAAAAAGTTTATTTATTCAGAAAATAATATTGGGAATAATAGAATAAAATAAAAAATAATAAAAAATATATCTTCTATTATATTATAAAAAGAAAGTAGAATACAAAAATTTAAATAAAGTAATATGCTAATAAAAGTTTCTATTAACAATGCAATAATACTAAATATTGGATAATGTAAAGAAAAATGCAGAACAAAAAAGTTATTTGGTGCCTATATAAGTCTCATTAATTTAATAGAAATTATTCATTAAAATTCAGATAATATTATTAAGAACAATAGGATAAAATTTAAAATGAAAAATTATCTCAAGAGTAATAAAATATATATCTTCTATTATATTATAAAAAATAGTAGTAGACAAAAATATTAAACAAAGTAATATGCTAAAAAACGTTTCTATTAATAATGCAGTAATACTAAATACCGGATAATATAATAAAGAAAAATACAGAACAAAAAAGTTATTCAATGACTATACAACTCTCTTTAATTTAATAGAGATTTTATTCATTAAAATTCAGATAATATTATTGAGAACAATAGGATATCTATATCTATCTTCTATATATAAAAGAAGAAGCAAAAGAATATAGTGATACCAAGTGGCATCACATTAAAATGACACATATATTTTTTTTTAGAAAATTCTCCAACATTGTTGTTGTTTCAAATTTACTTTAAAAAATGTAAAGACACGTTTTTTTTTCAAAAATTTAAAATTTAAGAATTTTTAAATTCAAAAAAAAAAACTGCTCATACATGGCAACTACAAAGGACACGATTTTTCTATCTCTAAAAACAAAATTGATTTAATTAAAAGAAAGAAACCCACATTATCCCACAAAGTTGCAAAATCAAACGCACAAAAAGGATTGTGTAACGACCCGACTGGTCATTTTACTTTCTAGATCCCCGTTACCCTAAATAAGACTCCTCGTATGTACTTTTACTGTTTTATGACTTGCGGGGACGGTTAGTTCGGGATTTGGACTTAGTTCCTTAATATTGGCTTTAAAGAGGTAAGTTTGACTTGGGTCAATATTTCTAGTAAACGACCTCGGAACCGGGATTTGATAGTCCCAATAGGTTCGTATGATGATTTTGGACTTGGACGTATGTTCGGATCGGGTTTTGGATGACCCGGAAGCGTTTCGGCGCAAAAAGTTGAAAGTTGGCGCATTGAAGGTTTTAAAGTTCTTTAAATTTGGTTTGGAGTAGGTTTTGGTGTTATCGAGGTCCATTTGGGATTCTGAGTATGGGAATAGTTCCGTATGGTGATTTAAGACTTGCACGCAAAATTTTGTGTTATTCCGAGTAGTTTAAGTATGATTCGGCGCGTTCGGAGCAAGTTGGAAGAACTTGAAGTTCATAAGTTGATTCTATTTGGTTTGGGGTGTGATTCTTAATTTTGGTGTTGAATTCCATGTTCCGAGGGTTCGAGAAAGTCCGTCTCATGATTACAAACTTGTTGGCATGTTTGGACGGGGCCTCGAGGACCCCGGATGCCATTCGGACGATGTGTGGAAATCGTTTGGCCTTGGATGAATAGCTAAAACATAAAGCTTCTAGTGCAATTGCACCTGTAGAGGGCCAGCCGCTGGTGCGAGCTCGCAGAAGCGGCCTAGCGTGGGCCGCCCAGTGGTCGCTGAAGCGAGTATAGGGGCCGCATCTGCAAAGGCACATATGCGAGGAAGGGATCGCAGAAGCGGTCTGGGGTGCATGTACGGTGCTCGTGCCGCAAAAGCAGGCTGGCAGATGCAAGACTCCGCACACAGAAGCGGGAGGGGCAGATCTCAAGACCTAAAATCCAACTAGATGTGATGGCACCTAACCCAACTCGTTAGGTAAGTCAATTTACAAATATCCGATTCAAATAATATTTAACTGTCTCTAATACACTTCCCAAAGACTGGTAGTACAAATCATGATACCGAGTACTCACACGCGCATACAAATGCGTGGAGAAAAATCAAAGAGTTATGTTTCAAGCTGAATCAATTCCGCACGATAAGGAAAGAAAGATGGGAGGTTTATCCTAAATGTCATGTAGCCTCTCGAAGATAAGTATGGACATCATCATACTGATCCGCAAGACTCTAGTAGACACTTGCTCATGACTTGTAGAACCTATGAACCTAGAGCTTTGATACCAACCTGTCACGATCCAAAATTCAACTAGCCATGATGTCACCTAACCCAACCNGACAGGCAGGTTCTCCAATTGAGGTCCAAGAAGATTTATGCAGTAAAAGTTTAGTGGAGGGGCCAACCAGTCGAGGAGGCGGCTTGAGAGGCCGAGGAGTACATGCGGCGTAGATATCCACACTTATTCAGCACTTTAGGTATGATCCTAGACTCGTTCGAGGATGAACTTTTGTTTAAGAGGTGGAGAATGTAACGACCCGACCAATCATTTTGCTTTCTAGATCCCCGTTCCCCTAAATAAGACTCCCCTCATGTGCTTTTAGTGTTTTATGACTTGCGGGGATGGTTAGTTCGGGTTGAAATCGGAAACACTTAGTTCCTTGTTATTGGCTTTAAAGGGGTCAAGTTTGACTTGGGTCAACATTTTTAGTAAACGATCTCGAAATCGAGATTTGATAATCCCACCAGGCTCGTATAATGATTTGGGACTTGGGCGTGTGTTAGGATCGGGTTTTGGGGTGACCCGGGAGCTTTTCGGCGTCTAAAGTTTAAAGTAGGTTTATTGAAGGTTTTAAAGTTCTTTAAATTTGTTTTGGAGTAGGTTTTAGTGTTATTGAGGTCCATTTGGGATTCCGAGCCCGCGAATAGTTTCATATAGTGATTTAAGACTTGCACACAACATTTGGTACCATTCCGAGTAGTTTTGGTATGATTCGGCGCGTTCGGAGCAAGTTGGAAGAACTTGAAGTTCATAAGTTGATTCTATTTGGTTTGGGGTGTGATTCTTAATTTTGGTGTTGAATTCCATGTTCCGAGGGTTCGAGAAAGTCCGTCTCATGATTACAAACTTGTTGGCATGTTTGGACGGGGCCTCGAGGACCCCGGATGCCATTCGGACGATGTGTGGAAATCGTTTGGCCTTGGATGAATAGCTAAAACATAAAGCTTCTAGTGCAATTGCACCTGTAGAGGGCCAGCCGCTGGTGCGAGCTCGCAGAAGCGGCCTAGCGTGGGCCGCCCAGTGGTCGCTGAAGCGAGTATAGGGGCCGCATCTGCAAAGGCACATATGCGAGGAAGGGATCGCAGAAGCGGTCTGGGGTGCATGTACGGTGCTCGTGCCGCAAAAGCAGGCTGGCAGATGCAAGACTCCGCACACAGAAGCGGGAGGGGCAGATCTCAAGACCTAAAATCCAACTAGATGTGATGGCACCTAACCCAACTCGTTAGGTAAGTCAATTTACAAATATCCGATTCAAATAATATTTAACTGTCTCTAATACACTTCCCAAAGACTGGTAGTACAAATCATGATACCGAGTACTCACACGCGCATACAAATGCGTGGAGAAAAATCAAAGAGTTATGTTTCAAGCTGAATCAATTCCGCACGATAAGGAAAGAAAGATGGGAGGTTTATCCTAAATGTCATGTAGCCTCTCGAAGATAAGTATGGACATCATCATACTGATCCGCAAGACTCTAGTAGACACTTGCTCATGACTTGTAGAACCTATGAACCTAGAGCTTTGATACCAACCTGTCACGATCCAAAATTCAACTAGCCATGATGTCACCTAACCCAACCCGTTAGGTAAAAAAATTTATAAATATCCGATTCAATTAATATTTATGTGACTCTAATACACTCCCAAGGACTGGTAGTACAAATCATGACCTTCTAAGATTGGTATTTACAAAACTTATGTGAAATAAAAATACGTCATTTGTTTGAAATATACATGAATAGATTTAAAAATTCTAAAGCTACCTAGAACAAGAGGCAGTTGTGACTGGATCGTAGGTACATCTTCAATGTTAGCTCCCGCCATGTATAATGACATCAACATCCAAAATTTGCACGCAAGGTGAAGAAGTATAGTATGAGTAGAACCGACCCCATGTACTCAATAAGTAACAAACCTAACCTTAGGTTGAAATAGTGACAAGCTTATACCAAGGTCAGAGTCCACACCAATAACCAATAACATCTCATAACAATACAATTTAAAGCAGCACAAGAAATAACTCATTAATAAAATGCTCAGCTCGTATACAATTCTGGAAAATAAATATTTTCTTTTCAAGTATAACAGTAAAACTCAAATCTTTTGCCGAAAGTCACCGAAATATGAGTAAGTCTTAGATCTGTGATTTTTCTCAAAAACTTTAACGATATATAAGAAATTTCATTATCAGATGGCATGAGGAAAAATACTTCGCTATGCCTACATATCAAGTATGCATGTCTAATGCAATACAGCACAGTGAGGAACTCATGTACTCACACTCTCAGAGTACTCAATCACTTAGTACTGTATATGGTCAATCCAGCCCAGGGAAGATCCACCCCATTATATACATAATAAATGACATTCAGTCACTCAGTACTGTACAGGACTAATCTAGCCCAGGAAACTCCATCCCAAATATAATAAATGATTCAAGCAAGATCCATTCCCAGGGAAGTCCATCCCAAAAATATAAAATCAATTGCGTTCACTGTGGGGCGCTATAATCCACATGGACAACTCACGTGCTATAGTATCAATATCTGGATCCGCACGGACAACTCACGTGCTGCACAGACAACTCACTTGCTATAGTATCAATATCTTGATCCGCACGAATAACTCACATGCTATAGTATCAATATCTTAATTTGCATGGACAAATCACGTACTGCACGAACAACTCACCTGCTATAGTATCAATATCTCAAAATCAGGTCCTCGGCCACACTCAGTCATCAATCTCTCTTGTCTCTCGGGCTCACAATGTCATGAAACTAGCCCAAAATGATGATATGATGTATCAATAAATAACAATAGAAACTGAGATATGATATGCGATGAATGTATATGACTGAATATGAAATTACAATTTAAACATATAATTCGATAGTAGAAATGACCTCAGTAGGTCCCAATAATACCAACATTTTCCTAAGCATGATTTCTAACATGAGTCACAACTCAGTTTCTCTAATACATAAAAATACATAAAAAATACAAGTTAATTGACTATACAACTCTACGGAATTAACTGAGTCTCAATTTTTACGGTGTACGCCCACACGCCCGTCATCTAGCATGTGCGTTACCTTCAAACAATTCACATAACACGTATAATCAGGTTTCATACCCTCAGCTCCAAGTTTAGAAGTATTACTTACCTCGAATAAAGTGAATCTGATGCCGAGCAAGCTAAAAAATACTCGGGAAACTCCATTTCGCGCGTATCAACCTCCGAACGCCTTCCTATCTCCTCAACTTCAAGCCAAACGATTCGAAACTAGTCAAACAACGTGCAAATTAATCAAAATATATTCCAATACTTACAATTTAACAATTTATAAAAATTTCCAACTCTGCTCGAAAAGTTAACCAAAAGTCAATGGTAGGGCCCACGTCTCGGAATCCGACAAAAATTACAAAATATGAACCCCCATTCAACCACGAGTCCAACCATACCAAAATTACTCAAATTCGACCACAACTTTAAAGCCTATAAAATTTTCAACCCAAAACACTAATTGTTGATAAAAACAATAATCGATCCGTGTAATCTATATGGTGAAAATCGCCTCACATCACTTCAATACGAGCTACATAGCTTGAAATGTGTTAAACATGGCCGAAACCCCCGTTCTTAGAATCTGTCCAGGCAAGTCACATTTGACACCTGCGACTAGGGCTGTTCAATTTCAAATCAAAACCGTTAACCAAACCAATAACTTATTCGCTTATTGGTATCGGATTATCGGGGTAATGGATGGTGAACGAATTGAGATTTTATAACTAACGGTTTAACGTTTTGGGGGCAGATTACTCAATTTTTTTATCGGGTAAATCATTAACCCGTTAAAACTTTTTATATTTATACTTTTACCCCTATATATATAAAATACTATTGAAACCCTAAATGGCTAAATCCCTAATTTCTATTTTCTAATTCTCAGTTGTCTGCAGCCACTAGAGGCAGAGAAGTCGCCAGTCTCGTCTCTCTCTTGAACTGAGAACTAAAAAAAATCAAAAAATCAAAATCTTAATGATTAATACGTGTATGTCTGTATGAGTAGTCTTGTTGGTATTAAAAAGTTGGCTAATACGTGTATGACAATATGAGTAGTCTTGAAGACTCTTCATTTAAAAAATATCATTTGGTTAGATCTTAGATGGTATTAAAAAGTTGGTATTGATTTGAAATTGTTTGGTATTGATTGAATGATTGTTCAAAAAGTTTCTATTTGGTTTAGCCGATAATCGCCCGATAATTGTTAATCCGATACTAATCTGCCCGTTATCTTATTGGATGGCTAGCTGATTACTACATTTATAATCTGATAACCGTTAAACCTAACCATTAAGCGTAATTATTCGCCCGATAAACATCCCTACCTGCGACTTGCCTCTGCAAAAAAAAAAAACAACAATCTTTCCTGACACAGAAATGGGCATAACTCTCTCATATGATGTCTGAATTTGACGATTCTTTTTACTATGGCTTCGTAATTTCAATACGGATCTTATGCTTCAATCAAAACTATATTTGGAGATCATTTGCTTAATGTGTGTCACGATCTCAAATTCTCCTCTGTAGGGTGTCGTGATGGCACCTAGTCTCTAAGACTAGGTAAACCTATCAATGCGGAATAATCATAAATATCTGAAAATAAGTAATCTACAATTCAAATGATTACAACTCCCAAAACCTGGTAGAAATAAGTCACAAGCTTCTAAGAATTTATTCTCAATGTCTCTATATGTCAAGGTCTAAATAAAATATAAGGAAGCAACATGAAATGATAGAAGGGGACTCCAGAGTCTGCGGACGCTGGCAGATATACCTCGAAGTCTCCATGCGCAGGTAACTCACTGACGTCTAGGCTGGTAAAATGTACTTGGATCTGCACAAAAAGATGTGCAGAAGCGTAGTATGAGTACACCACAGCGGTACCCAGTAAGTGCCAAGCCTAACCTCGGTAGAGTAGTGACGAGGTCAGGTAAGGCCCTACTGGAATATAATAATGGCATGGTAAAATATTTATTAATGTAGTAAAATAAAATAACATTGGAAATGAATTAAATAGTACGTCACATTTAATGACACCAAATAATTGCAAATAATATCTCGTGGAATTAAAACAGAATTTTCTACAACTTTATGAAAATCACAATAATTAATCGAAAGCAACTATGGCCATAAATCAATATCAACAAGGGCACTACCGAGGTACCTCCTCGTAGTCCCAAATTATAAATAATTTCACAATATCTCATTTTCTTATATCACCGCGGGAGCCTTCACAATTTATTTAAAAAAAATATTTTTTCCGAAATAGCATCCCGCGTTTTAGCCCCCTTTATCACACCGCATGACTTCTAATAGTCACCCCTACTAGCCACGCGTATCAAGCCACCCTTATCTCACCGCATGCGTTTCAACACCCAGACCTTATACCACCGCATGCGTATCAATATCACAATATATCACAATTTGCACCTCAAGTGCTCAAATAATTTAACTTGCCAAAATAATTCAACAACAATATTTTTCCACAATAAAGAGCTCACGGCTCATGCCAAAATAAATCATCAATAATAGTTTGCCACAATAAAGAGCTCACGGCTCATGTCAAAATAATTCATCAATAATATTTTTCCACAATAAAGAGCTCACGGCTCATGTCAAAATAATTCAACAATAATATTTTTCCACAATAAAGAGCTCACGGCTCATGCCAAAATAAATCATCAATAATAGTTTTCCACAATAAAGAGCTCACGGCTCATGTCAAAATAATTCATCAATAATATTTTTCCACAATAAAGAGCTCACGGCTCATGTCAAAATAATTCAACAATAATATTTTTCCACAATAAAGAGCTCACGGCTCCCTCACAATGAGTATAAAAATATTCAGGAGTAAATAATTTAGGAAAATAATATTTCAAAATCTTTACTACGTTGCTTCAATATCAAGTTTAAAAATGTCAAATACTTCATATTAATAATATTTAATTTAAAGAAAATCAACCTTCAAATAATGCA
The DNA here is from genome assembly GCA_000715115.1 of Nicotiana otophora. Lineage (NCBI taxonomy): Eukaryota > Viridiplantae > Streptophyta > Magnoliopsida > Solanales > Solanaceae > Nicotiana > Nicotiana otophora. Next base: position 74,023 of record AWOL01S0033098.1, read on the forward strand.
CAGAATAAAAGAAACCAAGTTTCAACTAAACAGGTAAAACAATTAGTAAGAAAAGATCAAACAAATTTGAAGTATATATCTCAGATCGATGATGAAGAATATAACAAGATAAAATAATTTAATAAATGCGCAACAGTGATCTACACAATTTAAAAATATAATCTTTCGCAATTTAGCCCGTGTACACACTTGTCACCTCGTGCACACGACTTTCAACACATTTCAATAATCACATCAATACCAATCCTAGGAAAACTTTCCCCCACACAAGGTTAGACAAGTCACTCACCTCGACTTGCTCCAATTTAATCAAGTATTATACTTTTTCCTCGATTTTTCGACTCCGATCGACTCGTATCTAGGAATAATTAATTCGATACAGTCAACAAAAATTATAGTAATCAATTTCATAAGACAATATTACATTTTCATTAAAATCCGAAATTAGCTCAAAATTTGCCTGTGGGGCCCACATCTCGGAATCCGACGAAACTTATAAAATCCGACAACCCATTCAATTACGAGTCCACCCATACCAATATTTACCAAAATCCGATAACAACTCGACCTCCAAATCTTAAATTTTTTGTTTTTGGAAGAGTTTACAAAAATCTTGATTTTTCTTCCATAAATTTACGGATTCATGATGTAAATGAGTATGGAAATCATGAAATATAATCAATATAAGATAAGGAACACTTACCCCAATGTTTTCCCGTGAAAATCGCCCAAAAATCACCCAAGAACCGTGCTCCAAAAATCCAAAACGAAATGAATGAAATGATCATTTTTGGTCCTTAAGTTTCTGCCAATCCGTCACTAAAAGTCTACCAGAAACTGCTCTACCAGCCTTCCTTCAATTGATTATAATTTCATGTCCAAATGATAAATGGTTTAACTTTCTGGAAACTATAATCCAACGACTACAACTTTTATGTTTTGAAAATGTTCTGATTCCTTATGAATTGCGAGATATAAGCTTTCAAAGTCGGCTCTACGCATCAGAATTTCTGGTGAAACTGCTCTACCAGCCTTCATTCAATCCATCATAACTTTCTGTACAAATGTCCAAATAATGAATGGTTTAACTTTCTAGAAACTATAATCAAATGACTACAACTTTCATGTTTTGAAAATGTTATGATTCCTTATAAATTGCGAGATATAAGCTTCCAAATTTGGCTCCACCACTCTTTCTCCAAAATCCATTCCGTTTACCTTCCGAAATCCACCCGAGACCCTCGGGACCTTAACCAATTATTCCAACATGTCCCAAACTACCATACGAACTTAGTCGAGGCTTCAAACTACATCAAACAACATCAAAATGACGAATCACACCTCAAATCAAAATCAATGAACTTTGAACTTTCAAATTCTATATCTTGTGTCGAAACACATCAAATCAATTCGGAATGACTTCAAATTTTGCACACAAGTCATAAATGACATAACTGAGCTATGAAAATTTTCAGAATCGGATTTCGACCCCGATATCAAAAAGTCAACCCCTCAGTCAAACTTCCCAAAAATTCAACTTTCGGCATTTCAAGCCTAATTCTACTACGGACTTCCAAATAAAATCCCGATCACGCTCTTAAGTCCAAAATCACGATACGGAGTTGTTGGAATTATCAAAATTCTATTACGGGGTCGTTTGCACATAATTTGACATCCGGTCACTATTTGAATTTAAACTTTTAATTTTTCATCAAAATTCCATATCTCGGGCTAAGTACCTCGGAATTTGATTCCGGGCATACGCCTAAGTTCCAAATCACGATACAGACCTACCAAAACTGTCAAAACACTGATCCGAGTCTGTTTGCTCAAAATATTGACCAAAGTCAACTCAGTTGAGTTTTAAAGCTCTAATTCACATTTAAATTTATTTTTCACCTGAAAACTTTTCGAAAATTTTTTACGGACTGCCCACGAAAGTCGAGTAATGGTAAATAGTGCTTAAATCACCTAATTAATCATTAAATTTAAAGATGACATTTTGGGTAATCACAATGTGGTACCATTTATGCTTGAAGGAACTACGTCGAAATATTCTATAAATATCCAAATTAAATTCCGGGCGTACGCTCAAGTCCAAAATTACTATCCGGACCTAACGGAATCATCAAAACTCTGATCCGAGGTCGAATAATAAAAAGTTAAATTTGGTCAACTCTTTCAACTTAAGGCTTCCAATACAGAATTCATTCTTCTAAACATATTCCGAAACACGTGAAAACAAAACCAACGATTCATATACGTCATAATACATCATATGAAGTTATTCAAAATTTTAAATAGTTGAAAGGGGCGTAAATGCTCAAAACGACCGGTCGGATCTTTACATTCTCCCCCACTTAAACATACGTTCGTCCTCGAACGTACCAGGAGTTGTTCCTAAGCCTTCAAATTACTATGCCATCTTACCACGTAAGTACCCGGGAGTGATCCCACGCCACCCTATTCCATATAGGCCTGACAACACAACATAATTGAAGATCATTACTTTAACCTTAGCCCGTAAAACTTAGAACCCAATTTCCAACATCCAAAATTTCTTACAAGACCCGAATCTCACATCTACACACTGTGTAAGTCTGAACAAGCTGTATCAAGCCATAACTATAACCCCAGATATAATCACATAACATACTATACAACTCGCATACTCGCAGCACCATTCCCGGTCACAGTCACTACTCAAACCAATCCGGTACTAGTATTGAACCCCATATCAAACAAAACCTCATTCCAAAACCTTCATACACTGACGATAATGAAAGAAACATGCGGAATCTCATAACCACTTATCAGATCAACAAGTCATGGAGCTCTCTCGCCCCAACCAGAACCATAATCAACCTGATAGTACCCATTATAGGTCCAATGACCTTATATTATCAAACTCAACTATTCCACAGACATGCCACACCATTATAACTCAAGCCACAAACTGCGCAATCTGTGCACCCAAAAATAGGAAATGTCTCAAAGAAGAGAACCGTTTCGCAAGTTCAACAAGCACCACTACAACCGCAATGCTATGAGCTCATCATATATAGTAGAACCAAGACACACGAATCTAATAACAGTAACCAGTTCTCCTAGAACTCACATTAACATCAACCGCACGGACAACTCACGTGCCAATAATATCAATATATGGATCCGCACGGTCAACTCACGTGCCAATAATATAATCCGCCCGGCATGGTCACAGGCCTCCAATCCAAGCATATCGTACAGAAGCAATCAAATAAGTACACATGTATATGATAAATAAAATAAGACTTTTATTCTCCTGGACTGGTATAAATAACACGCCATAGAGTAGGCATGTGCAAAGTGTGCTATCACAACTCAATTCGGCAAGTTAACGCAGAAATAGCAATTACCAAGTTTATTCAGAAAATTAACCTCTTTGTAACCTTAAGTATAGCCCAGGTAGTTCTCAATAAAGGTACGGATACGAGAAACGCTTTAACTTCATGCTTAACAGTCACCTCTAGGCATATCATAGCCTAGGCATTCTTCCGAGTATGAATACTTGTTTCGACGCCCGCACATGGGCTCAAACCTCACATAGATGCGCACTCATAGCACATAGCTATCACAAATAATTAATACAACTAGTGACTCCACGAGTTTAAATAAAACACTCACCTCAAATATGTCGTAACCTTGAAATAATATGCTTCTCAGAACTCCCAGTCTCCAAATTCATAGAACATATGGATCACCGTAACTGATCCCAACTCCAACACTCTAATGACTAATACATCTTTCATGCAAGATCATCCCACGAGGAATACTTTCATAATTCTTCCGTGCCACATAGCAATAATTTGAATATCACCAGTCTATCAACCAGGTGAGTACCGTAATACCGATGAACATCCGTAAGTCAAAACACAATGCGCCTTCTGAAATGCGCACCCTTCTCAGGGATTACCGAGCGGTTATACATTCATCTAAATATCTGAAACTGACCATTGTGTTTAGAATTTGTGACCTTCCCTTCAGGAATGAACTGCCACCTTTTACATATAAATCTTAATCCTACACAACACACCATATCTATCATGCCATCATGTGACAAGCACAAGAATCTCATTATCAACTCTAGGTAACCAGCAAATTACATACCCGGTCATTTAGAAACCTTACTCTTGCTTCCTTCCAGGAGGAAATCATAATACACAATACGTTCCCCGCACCGGTAGAAAATATTTGGTTCAAACCATGGTAGAAACCATCAAGAACACTTTGAAATCCATTTGCACATAACCAAGCTATCAAAACTGAATTCCTCTAACTCGACCAAGCCACACAGGTCACCAAACCCAAGAATATTGCCACCAAAACATTTGTAAAGCCTCACCACATCATAATTACCCCCATAAATACCACAACTGAAACACCCGCTCTGAAAATACCTTATGTGAATTTAAAATTATTATTTTTACCTTTCTTATACTGGAATATAGAATCCATAGTCATACAGAATTACCGCAAGTCCCGGCACCATCAAATGCAAATCTCAGATTCTCTCCACACACAAGTCCGAAGAAATTCTCAATTGCTATATATAAATCTCGAACCCATTAGAACCTTCTCGGGAGTCACCCACTTTACTCAAATCTAAATTGCACCTCCCAAACGGGCCGAAAGACACATGCCTTATTAGCACAACAACACCCAAAGAAGTAACCCTGCCTTAACACCACCAATCAAATTCATACTCCGTGCGTACTACATCATTCACAAATAACAACTCACTCATCTCATGATTTTCATATACTCATAAAGCGCAATATAACCCGTATTCAGGAATTTCAGTACTCGAGTCTTCCTTGATCTCAACCTTTGTAAGTCATAACTGATCCACCAGTATGCCTCAGACCAAAACCAATACAATATAATTGTGCAATCAAATCGTAGATAGTAAACTCCCCCACTTGGCTCAAAGCCATATATCAAAACATCTGATAACTCACCATACCCATACTCTATTATTGTTATAATCGCGCAATCAGTTCAACGAAAATTCTTCTCAAGCTCATGCAACACCAACAATAAAATACCTCAATCATCCGCTAAGCTTGCATACATTCTTTTGACAGGCAAGTCAACTTTCTCAACTATATTCAAATTCAAATCTCAACACACACCCCGCTAATAGAAAAAAAACTCTCCACTCAGCATTATAAGGAGCAAACCTACGTAGATTACTCCACAGGAGATAACCTACATGCTTAGCCTCAAATTGATATCTTTCTATACCCTTTCGCAGCCACAATTACTGCTCAATCACATAATCTTTCTGAGTCCAAACTCATTAACAAGACATGAGAATTTAATTTGTCCCACAATTTAACAACATGAAAGATCCTTCAACATATTCATACTCGAGACTATACGTCAAATCAAGACAGACCCCAAGCACCCAATAGCCTATTTTTTCATCACATTCAAGCCATTTGAACACATCTCGCAGTCACATCAAAATCATCACATAGTCAATTCAACCGCTCATCGAGGCACAAATTCCACTCATAGGGACACTATCGGACGCATAACTCTAAATGCACAAGTTCTCATAACCGAAACTTCCGAGCTTAAGCTGCGGTCTAACCCTGGCCTCAAGTCCTCCAGACTGGCCCATCACCAATAACACATAAATCACATCTCGCACCTCATCCCTGGAATCACAAGCCGACGATGCACGGCTGATACCGAGCGCTCACATGCGCATTCGAATGCGTGGAGGGAATTCAAAGAGTTATGTTTTAAGGTGAATTAATTTTGCACGATAAGGAAAGAAAGATGGGAAGTTTATACTAATGCCATGTAGCCTCTCGAAAATAAGTATGGACGCCATCATACTGATCCGTAAGACTGTAACGATCCGGCCGGTCGTTTAGAGTATTATAACCCCGTTTTCCCATTTACTGCTCAATTTATACCTTATAATTAATTTATGACTTATCGGGTTAGTTGGTTCAGGTCCGGAAGGATTTCAGAGTGAAATGAGATACTTAGTCTCATAATTAAAAACTTAAGTTGGAAAAGTTGACCGGATATTGACTTATGTATAAATGACCTCAGAATTTAATTCTGATAATTCCAATAGCTCCGTATAGTGATTTTGGACTTAGGAGTGTGTCCGAAAAATTATTTGGAGGTCCATAGTGGAATTAGGCTTGGAATGCCGAAAGTTGAATTTTTGGGAAGTTTGACCGGGGGTTTGACTTTTTGATATCAAGGTCGGAATCCGATTCTGAAAATTGGAATAGCTTCGTTATGTCATTTATGACTTGTGTGCAAAATTTAAAGTTATTCCGGATTGGTTTGATGTATTTCGGCAAAAGATATAGAACTTACATTAAGCTTGAATAGAGATGCGATTCATGGTTTTAGCATTGTTTGATGTGATTCGAGGCTTCGACTAAGTTCGTATGATGTTTTAGGACTTGCTGGTATATTTGGTTGAGGTCCCGAGGGGCTTGGGTGAGTTTCGAGGTGGTTTCAGACCATTTCTAGGCCATTTGTAATTGTTGGTTTCTGCTTACAGAGGTGTGCATAGCGATCACAAACATTTGGTCGCATTCGCGAAGAGAAAACAACAGTTTGGGGCCTTGTGAATCGCGATCGTGGATGCTCTTTCACGATCGCGTAGAACAAATCTCTGTTGCACTGACCCGACTTTGGAAGTTTATATCTCACAATCTATAAGAAATTTGGAGATAAACCAAAAATAAAAGTTGTAGCTCTTGATGTCTAGTTTTCAGAAAGGTAAACCATTTGTGATTTAGATTGTGTACAAAACGTTATGGTGGATACATTATAGGCTGCCTGGGAAGAGTTTGGAAATCTCTGTTGCACAGGGCTGACTTTGGAAGCTTATATCTCGCAATCTATAAGGAATTTGGAGATGAGCTACAAATAAAAGTTATAGTCCTTGGTGTCTAGTTTTCAAAACATTAAACTATTTGCAATTTAGAGTTTTGTACAAAAGGTTATGACTATTATACTAGAGGTTGTCTGGAAGAGTTGGGAGAGTTTGTTCTTCGCAATTGCGATTGGTTTTCCGTGATCGCGAAGAGTAATTTTGGGGCTGAAAAATTTTGTGCTTTACGATCGCGAAGAGTAAATGCCTCGACAGAAGATATATTTTGAGGTTTCGGCTATTTTAACATATTTGGAGATATGGAGCTCGGATTGAAGCGATTCTTTAAGCGATTTTTACCATATGGATTGGGGTAAGTATTTTATACCCGAAAGTGATTATACTTCATGATTATATGGTAATATTCATCATTTATTTCGGATTTAAATGGAAGAAAATCAAGATTTTTGCAAAATCTTTCAAAAATAAAAATTTAAGATTTGGAGGTCGAGTTGTTATTAGAATTTGATAAAATTGGTATGGTTGAACTCGTATCGGAATGGGTGTTCGAATTTTGTAACTTTTGTCGGGTTTCGAGATGTGGGCCCCACGAACAATTTTTGAGCTAAGTTTCGGATTTTTATGAAAAATTAGTATTTTCTTATGGAATTAATTCCAATAAATTTTATTGACTGAATCGAATTAATTGTGGCTAGATTCGAGGCGTTTGGAGGCCAATTCATAAGGCAAAGGAATAGCAGAGTAAAGAATTACACGGTTTGAGGTAAGTAACACTTCTAAACTTGGTTGTGAGGGTGTGAATCCTTGAACTTGGTATGATATAAATTGTTTGGAGGTGACACACACGATAGGTGACAAGCATGTGGACGTGCACCATATAAATTGTGTCTTGAATAAATCCTGTGCAGTTGTAAGATTAATGAATCATGTTATTATCTGAACATTCTCCACGTGTTAGAGAAATTGAGCTGAGGCTCCTATTAAAGATCATGTTTAGGCTACGTGCCAATATTTTGGGACCCATGGGTCGTGTTGCTGTTGAATTAATTGTTCAAAAATATACATTTCACACTTAGTAATATTTGTCCATTGTGAGGATAATTATGGGATTGAGTTGCGCGACGCAGCAGACCATAATGGCTTTATACATTATTAGTATATGGATCAGGGTTGCCCGCCTGCAGCAGGCCTTATAGGCTTTACTATTTTATGGATCGGGACTGCCCGCCTACAACAGGCCTTATAGGCTTTACTATTTTATGGATCGGGGCTGCCCGCCTGCAGCAGGACTTATAGGCTTTATTACCATATGAATCGGGACTGCCCGCCTACAGTAGGCCATATGGCTTTATATCACGCTTGGGCTGAAGGAGCCCCTCCGGAGTCTGTACACCCCCCAGTGAGCGTAGATGATTATATATATTCGGGATAGATTTCCGAAGGCATGGACTTGCCTTACTTATTTATATTGTAATGAAGTTACCTGGACATGTATCTTGTCCGTCATTTACATTTGGGGATAAATTACCCCAGAGCTGGATTGGCCTTATACGATACTGAGTGACTGACTGTCAGTCGACGTGTATATATATATATATATGGGTTGGAACACCCCTGGGCTGGATTGGCCATAAACAATACCGAGTGAACGAATAATTGGTGACCAGTATTTACTAGAGGTCTTTCTACTGAGATGTCGTATTCCTCATATCATGCAGTATTAATCTATTTCACTTGTACTGAGTTTAACTGTTGAACTTGAAAGCATGCCTACATTTCTGTACCATTATTTATACCGGACTGTACCTGCAGAGCTCATCATTGCTTTCAGCCCAGAGGTTAGTCTTATTACTTATTGAGTTAGTTGTACTCATACTATACTCTGCACCTCGTGTGCAGATCCGGGTGCTCCCGGATACGGCGGCTGCTAGGTTTCAAAGTTAATTCTGTTGGGGACTATCAAGGTAGTTGCTTGATGTTTGCAGACTTGATTCCCTTCCTGTTTAATTATTGTACTGTTCTATATTTTCAGACAGTGATTTTGTCAGTCAGACTTTGTATTCATATTAGATGCTCACGTACTCAGCGACACCAGATTTTGGGAGTGTTATATTTGTATTTGTGAGATTTTTTCCGCTGAATTTAATTATTATGTTTTCAAATTTTAAAAGATATGGTGGTTTATTAAGATTGCCGGCTTGCCTAGTATTGAGATAGGCACCATTACGACAGGTGAGATATTGGGTGGTGACAAAGACTCTACTAGACACTTGCTCATGACTTGTAGAACTTATGAACCTAGAGCTTTGATACTAACTCGTCACGACCCAAAATCTAACTAATCGTGATGATACCTAATCCAACCCGTTAGGTAAGCCAATTTACAAATATCCAATTCAATTTATATTTAGCTGAATCTAATACACTCCTCAAGGACTGGTAATACAAATCATGAGCTTCTAAGATTAGAATTTACAAAACTGGTGTGAAATAAAAATACGTCATCTATTTGAAATATACATGAATAGATTTAAAAATTCTAAAGCTACCTAGAACAAGAGGCAGTTGTGACTGGATCAAAGGTACATCTTCAATGCTAGCTGCCACCATGTACAGCAGCATCAACATCAAAAATCTTCATGCAAGGTGCAGAAGTATAGTATGAGTACAACCGACCCATGTACTCAATAAGTAACAAACCTAACCTTAGGTTGAAAGTAGTGACGAGCTTGTACCAAGGTCAGAGTCCACACCAATAACCAATAACATCTCATAACAATACAATTTAAAGCAGCACAAGTAATAACTCAATAATAAAATGCTCAGCTCGTATACAGTTCTGGAAAATAAATATTTTCTTTTCAAGTATAACAGTAAAACTCAAATCTTTTGCCGAAAGTCACCGAAATATGAGTAAGTCTGAGATCTGTGATTTTTCTCAAACACTTTAACGATAGATAAGAAATTTCAGTATCAGATGGCATGAGGAAAAATACTTCTCTATGCCTACATATCAAGTATGCATATCTAATGCAATACATCACAATGATGAACCCATGTACTCACACTCTCAGAGTACTCAATCACTCAGTACTGTATATGTCCAATCCAGCCCAGGGAAGATCCATCCCATATATATACATAATAACTGACATTCAGTCACTCAGTACTGTACAGGGCGAATCCAGCCCAGGGAACTCCATCCCAAATATAATAAATAATTCAGGCAAGATCCATGCCCAGGGAAGTCCATCCCAAAAATATAAAATCAACTGCGCTCATTGTCGGGGGTTTGCACACTCTGGAGGGGCTCCTTCAGCCCAAGCGCTATAATCCGCATGGACAACTTACGTGCTATAATATCAATATTTGGATCCGTACGGACAATTCACGTGCTACACTGACTACTCACGTGCTATAGTATCAATAGCTGGATCCGTACGGACAACCCACGTACTGTACGGACAACTCGCGTGCTATAGTATCAATATCTAGATCCGCACGGACAACTCACGTGCAATAGTATCAATATCTGGATTCGCACGGACAACTCACGTGCTATAGTATCAATATCTGGATCCGTACGAATAACGCACGTGTTGCACGGACAACTCACGTGCTATAGTATCAATATCTCAAAATCAGGCCCTCGGCCTCACTCAGTCATCAATCTCTCCAGTCTCTCGGGCTTACATTATCATGAAACTAGCCCAAAATTATGATATGATGTATCAATAAATAACAGCAAAGACTCGGATATGATATACAATTAATGTATATGACTGAGTATAAAATTATAATTTAAACATATAATTCGACAGCAGAAATGACCTCAATGGGTCCCAATAATACCAATATTTTCCTAAGCATGATTTTTAATATGAGTCACAGCTCAATTTCTCTAACATATAAAAATACATGAAAAAATACAAGTTAATTGACTATGCAGCTCACTACGGAATCAACTGAGTCTCAATTTTTCTACGGTGCACGCCCACATGCCCGTCACCTAGTATGTGCGTCACCTCCAAACAATTCACATAACACGTATAATCAGGGTTCATACCCTCAGCTCAGAGTTTAAAAGTGTTACTTACCTCGAACAAGTTGAATCCGATGTCGAGCAAGCTAAACAATACTCGAAAATTTCATTCCGCGCATATCAATCTCTGAACGCCTTCCTATCTCCTCAATTCCAAGTCAAACGATTCGAAACTAGTCAAACAACGTGCAAATTCATCAAAATATACTCCAATACTTACAATTTAACAATTTATAAAAATTTCCAACTCCGCTCGAAAAGTCAACCAAAAGCTAATTGTGGGGCCCACGTCTAGGAATCCGATAAAAATTATAAAATCTGAACCTCCATTCAACCACGAGTCCAACCATACCAAACTTACTCCAATTCAACCAAAACTCGACCTTCAAATCCTCAATTAAAATCTATGATACTTTCAACCCAAAACACTAATATGTTGATAAAAACAACAATAGATTCGTGTAATTTAACCAAAATCGAGTTAGAATCACTTACCCCAATCTATATGGTGAAAATCGCCTAAAGATTGCTTCAATCTGAACTCCATAGCTCCAAATATGTTAAAAATGGCAGAAACCCCCGTTTTTAGAATCTGTCCAGGCAAGTCGCATTTGACACCTGCGACTTGCCTCTGCCCCAACAAAAAAAAACAGCAATCTTTCCCGACACGGAAATTGACATAACTCTCTCATACGATGTCTGAATTTGACGATTCTTTTTGCTATCGCCCCGTAATTTCAATACGGATCTAATACTTCAATAAAAACTGAATTTGTAACTCATTTGCTTAATATGGTACCATTTATGCTTGAAGAAACGACGTCGAAATATTCTAGAAATATCCAAATTAAATTTCGGGCATACGCCCAAGTCCAAAATCACCATCCGGACCTAAAAAAATCATCAAAACTCCAATTCGAGATCGAATACTAAAAAGTCAAATTTGGTCAACTCTTTCAACTTAAGGCTTCTAACATGAAATTCATTCTTCCGAACATATTCCGAAACACCTTAAAACAAAACTGACGATTCATACACGTCATAATATATTGTATGAAGTTATTCCAGACTTCAAATAGTTGAAAGGGGCGTATATGCTTAAAACTATTTGTCGGGTCGTTACAACATACTTGGGCCTGGTCCGTATCTGTGAGGATGTGTCCGCAGAAGCGGAACCACAGATACGGCCATGGGGCCGCAAAAGCGGAAGTCCTGGAGGCAGTGAGGTCCATTTATTGCGGACTTAGGCCATCTTTGGTTCATTTATTTCACTTCTTGGGGCGATTTTGTAGCTTCCTAGAGAGAGATTTCCACCTAGCTATTGAAGGTAAGCAACTCCTACTCAATGTAAGTTAAATACATAGATTATTGGTAGATTTTAACATGTAAATTATGAGAATTTTGGGTTTAGATGAAAAACCTAGGTTTTGATATAAATGGAATTTAACCACAAAAAATAATTATGGAATGAGATGAAAATGATATATTTGAGTTCGTAAGGTTATGGGTAACAATTATCTTCGAAAATTTTCGGAATCTGGACACGTAGGCCCGGGGGTGAATTTTAGGATCTTCCAATAGGGGTTGGGTAACTACTCTAATAGTTAGATTATGAACTTTCGAACATGTATTGATTATTTTATATAACATTTCACTAGTTTCGGTTGTTCAGCATCGAGTTGAGGCTTTAAAGTGCATTTGGAACCGGGAAGTGAGCTTCGAGACAAGGTAAGTCTCTTGTCTATCCTTGTAAGAGTGAATTTATCCCATAGGTGATTTAAATTACTATTTTCTTCTAATTCTGGGAGCTACGTACATACGAGGTGACGAGAGTCCGTGCGTAGCTACTAATTATGCTTATGTCTGGGTAGTTTAGGACCTAAATCATGAAATATTTATAATGTTTGCATCCTACCTATTAATTTAAGTGCCTAGATTAGATTAGAACTTGATAAAGAAATTGTAAAAGACCGAATTTTACTTACTTGAGTTTTGGCGGGTTACTTGATTGTTAATAAAAATTGTGTTTCCTTGATTGTATTAGCTTGTAAATCGGTTGTTCATAAAGTATCCTCTCTTCTTGTGGAGCGAGCCGAACGCCTCGGCAATAGATAGATGCATCTATGTTTCGTGCCGCACGACCCTCGACAGTGTACATATTATTCTGGATCGGGTCGTACGACCTCGGCATAATCATGCGTGATATTACTCGGAGCTTAATTATATTTGATATTATTTTATGGCCTGAGTGGTTATAATATATATATATATATATATATATATATATATATATATA